>PVKM010000767.1:0-94136 GCA_004027735.1 Carollia perspicillata | reverse complement strand
ATTTGCGACCAAAATCAACCAATTCTGTGAGCATCCTGATTAGCAGTCCTTTGAACTGTGCTTCTGTTAAGTTGGCTATTTCTTGCTTGCTTAAAAGTATTGGCTCTGGAGCTCTGAGCTTTTCTTGTGTTTGCGGCATTTTGGTCAGGTGGTACCTGTTGCGTATGAGGGGCGGAGCCGTAGGTGTTCACCAGGGCGGTGCAGCCTAGTCGCCAAGTTGTGACGTTGTCTGTGGGGGCGGGGTCAGAGACAGAACAATGGCGCCTGTTCGCGCGCTTTCTGGAGCTTGCCCGTTCGCGCTTTCCGGAGCTTGGGTCCCCTCCGCTGCCGTCCACAAGCAAACCGGGCCCCTCTGACGCTTGTTCCCAGGTGGGAGGGCCCACGCACACTCCGGGACCCCGCGGGTCTCCCCGGCGACCTCTCTTGTGAGGCTGGGAGCCTCTCCCGGCACCTTTCCAATAGGTGCCTTTAGGCTTTATTTTCCGTCGCTGGGGCCCTGGGCTGTGCGGTCCGTCTCACTGCCCAGTCTTGCCTAGTTTATCTGCACGCAAATATGTGTCCACAGTTGGCTAACTGCCCTGTGTGCCTTGCGTGCTCTGCTTGTCTCCTCCCGTCTCCTCCCTGCGTCTGGGGTCTGCAAGCTCCGCGCCACCCACGCTGCCCGCGCACCCGAGCCTGGCAGCCACCTCGTTTTCCTGCCGCTTTCTCTCTCCGCCGCCTGCGGACTCCGCCCCTCTTACCGGTTGGGTTGAATGTCCGAGGACTTCTGAATTTCAATTTTCTGTGTTCTGGTTGTGATATTTTTTATAAATATTTGTTGTCCTTAATCTTGGTTGTGAGAGGAGGCACAGTGCTTCCACCTACACCTCCATCTTGGCCGGAAGTTATATTAACATTTTTAAACATCAGTTTTAATGTCTAATGTGGTAAATATTGATGGATACAACCCATGTAAATGAAAGCTCTCAGGATCTTAAATAACTTTTAAGTGTGTACAGGGGTCTGAGACAAAAAAGCTTGATAATTGCTGATTTGAGAAATTTGATTAATAGCTAATTTGTTGAATGTTGGTTTGAAGAAGCTTTTGCTCCTTGTCATTGCCTGAATGTTCAGACACTAGAAATCTATTTGGTTGTGTTTGCCATGCTCAGTTCCTAAATCCGTTCTGTCTTTGTATTAAGAATTCACCTAGATGACATTCTTTTGTGAAAACAGAAAGCCAGAAGGTCAGGGAAAGCACCATATCCCTTGGAGAGAAAGTTGAACAAAAAGGCTACAGTGGAAGACAGGGCACAGTTATAGTCTTCTATCACACCATTTTCCCAACAATTAGTTTTAGTAACATGTATGAAGTTAGTAAATATCATAGCAAAGAGCCCAAAATTAGAAACTGAGACAAGATATACCTTTTGCTCATCCTTTGTCTTCTTGCTCACTGTTCATAGCTTTGACTGCATAGAAACTGTTGCCATGTAAATAAGATTCTTCTATGGAGTCAAAAGAAAAGCATTTCAGGGACTTATCTATAGGATGGTGAGAGCAATAGTGGCAAGATTTATTGGAGCAAAAACAAAGGACTGCTCCCAGGTGCCTGATGTGTCTTGAACAATCAGGTAGCTCAGCTTGATCTTGTTGCAGAAGTCCAGCCTCTGGGGCAATAGGCCCACACCCATGCCCATGCCCATCAGGCCCAGGAAGGCCAGGACCCAGAGATGCAGAACTTCTCTGTGTCTCATTTCTCCATCTTCATTTCTGCCATCGAGTATTGTTGGCTGCCAGGCTGTGACCAACACTTCACTTGGGCCTGTACTTCAGTATGCACTTCAGCCTGTGTGGCTGCTGGGTGCACAAGGCTGCTACAAAAAGAGAGAGTGCAAACAAATGATCTCCAGACCTTCGTTAAGCTTTGATTATATCTCCTTGGGTTTGGGAAGGGGTAAGCTTTCCTTCAAACTAACCAGTCATCTTCCTAATTCTTTGGGGGTTGTGCTGATGCTTCTCCTTAACCAAAACCTTTCTTGGATCTTCCAGGGTTTTGTGCCCTTATCCTTATCTGGTTTTCCCCCCAGATTTTCCGAGGCTAGACTCCTCCCCTTCACCGCCACCATTTTGGGCCTTACTGTGAGTGCCTTAGCAGAAGGATCTTCTTTTGTACTATCTTGGCTTTTAGTGCACATGTGCCCTGAGAAGGAATTTCCCCCTTACTCTTTTGCCCTCCCTCCAGTCATCCTTATCAAGGAGCTGGTTGTGCTCTGGGAAGACTGGAAAGCCAGTCCTTCCTACCTAATGGGGGAAGGAGAAGAGAGGGATGTTAATCCCCTTGGCAGGGCAATGTGGCTATCCCCTGGAGTCTAGAAGCTGTCCCTTCCTAGTTAATCAGGCTTAATGTTTCATTCCATTTGCTCTGTTTGTTAATAACTACTTATTGTAACAAAACCAAATAAGTCACCAAGAACTGGGGGGAGTCCATCATTTATGTTAATTCACAACGTTTATGCACATGCAACTGGTTGTTTAGCTGAAGGAAACCTCTTCATATGGAAATTCTCTGAAATGCATTTCTTCAGAAATTCATATCCTGTGAGAAGAAACCATTTCCCTTTTCAAGATTGTAGGTTCCTCACAGGGGGTCTTAAGAAGTTGCCTTGTGCTAATGCCCATCTTTAAAACAAACCTCTGGGGTTCACTAAAATGAACGCTTCTTCCAGCTACAATGTATTTTTTCATTGAAGGAAGATACTTCAGTGTATATTTAAAAAAAGTTTTAATATGCAAAGCTTAAACTCCTTAAAGAGTGATTTATTCCTACTTAGGAAGATCCATTTCCTCTTTCATTCTACTTATTGCAGTGTTAAGTGCTCTTTTGAGATAAATAATTCTTTTGAAATTATCTTTTGTCTTTATTCTTATCATCACTACTTTAATCTATGCTTTTTCATCTTAAATTTAAATTACTGGTATATTCTCCAGTAGGGCCCTCCACCTCATGTATTGTTCCTTCTTCAATTCATTCTGTATACCTTTGTCTCAGCAATTTTTCAGGGGTAGCAGCAAAAAGATTGAGCTCTGGAGACAGACAGACTTTGTCTGAATCTTGCCTCTCCCACTTACTTGTATGACCTTAGGGAAGTTAATTAACCTCTATGTGCTTTGATTCACTCATGGATAACATAGGAAATAAAATTAGCCCCTACTCCCTAGGATTGTTCTGAGGATTAAATGAGATGATGTATGTAAATTGCCTAGAATTATGCCCAGTACATAAAGAATACTAAGTAAACAAAAGATTTTATCTCCTTTCCTCAGCTATGTTTAAAACCCCTCAAAGACTTCACATATTCTATGGCTTCTATATTCTAAGATTTTCTTTGTATGGTTCCACCTTCCAAGCCTTTTTCTTTTTCCCTAACATGCCCTATGCTTTAGTCAAAAGTTTGTCCTCACTATCACACAAAGAATATATGTTTACTCTTCATTCATTTCTTTGGGAAAATTTTTTCTTTCTTCTGAAAAGCCTTGCCTTCTCTCTTTAAATTGGTATATGCCAAATTTCAGATAGTCAAATGGCCCCCCATATTTTTTGCTGTCTGCTTATTTTCTGTACATTTATTTGTGTGTGTTTGTTAAATAACACATTTTAAAGTTTAGCTACCTACTGTAGCCTAATCCTAAGTAATATTTTCCATGAAATAAAAAATTTTGAAGTGCTAATTATACTACATTTTAAAGCCTTAAAACAAAGATATAACTTGAAAAAATTTTAAAGTTATTCTTTGTACTGCCAAAAATAACATTGCATGTTTCCAGTGGGACATGTTCTGCCCATTGGGAACCCTGCTTAAACTACACTTGTCTATTGAGCAAGGACCACCCAACCTTCTCCAAAATGCCCAGCCCCTAATGAACTCACCTTCTTATCTTTTACACAACTTAATAATAAATCATATACTATGCTTGTTTTCTAATTATTTTATGAGTGATCTACTGGTCACTTAAAGTGGACTCTGGAAAGATAGGGGACATATTTTATGTTTCTGAATCCACCCTTCCCACTCAGCATCCAAAAAATTGCTCATTGTTGTAGCTCCTTAAGTATGTTGAATGATTAATTCCAAACAAAGTGCAGGAATACTCTGTGGATATAAAGTGAAATTTTGAAAACTCCTGAAGAAAGTTTATCTTAAGCAATTAATATTCACCACTTCTAATGCAAAAGGAATTGAGGTCATGGTTCATTCTTTCTTTTTTTCCCACTATTGTTCCAGAAAAGGTTGAAGGTGGTGGTTTGTAAGGATTCATACTACAACTAGGTAGTACAAATAAATAGTAAATTGGAGAATAATAAAGAAAAAGTGGTCAAGAACATAAAAATAGAACCATGAAATAGAATAATAAAAAAGCACTTCATAATGTCATGATCCATACATGTCACAAATGACAGTATGGCATCTTTACTTATGTCTGAAGAGTACTCCATTGTATATATGTATCACATACTATGAAAAATAACTCAGGCAGAAAAAGTTAAGAACCATAAAATTTCACTTGTATGAGGGACATAAAGCTAAAATCAAACAAAAAACAAGACAAATAAATAAGAACTCATAGACACACACAACAGTATGGTGATTATAAGAGGAAAGAGAGAGTGTAGGGTGGGGGGATGTAGAAGATGGTAAATGGGCGATAAATGGTGATAGAAGGAGACTTGACTTTGTGTGGTGAACACACAATGCCATATCCAAATGGTATATTATAGAATTATATACCCGACACCTATATAATTGTATTAATCAATAGTCACCTCAATAATATTAATTTAAAAAAAATAAAAGCACACCATAGAAAGATCTCCAAACTTAGTACCAATGTAATAAATTAGTTCCAGGTTTTTCAGCAGACCATGTAAAAAGAGACATGTGATACAATTATCAGTGTGCATAAGAACCAAATTAAGCAAATTACTTAGGAAAAATCTAGTTCTTTTTAATACTAAAATCAGGTGGTACTTGAGTCCTTCAAAAAGCAGTATATTTTATTTTTTTAAAAGCAGTGTATTTTAATGAGTAATGTCTTCAATAGTAGCTATCATGCCTTATCTACTGTTAGACAAAATCCAAAAGCCTTTAAAGCACCAGTTTATAAACTTGCCCCAGCCTACGTAATGTATGATGCACCAATTAAAGTAAACCTTGAGGGAATACAGAGAGATGTAAAGAGTTCAGAACTATGGTCAAAATGGAATAACTGTGCTATTTTTTTAGATGTATGACTGGATATTTATTACTTGCTTTGAGGTGATAATGATTCCTAGACTATCAGTCATACTCCTTAGTAGATTCTCTTCTAAAAGTCAATTGAAGATGATTATTAAATTACCAGCTTTTTTTTTTTGTTTGTCCATAGCTTTTCTAGTTTTAATTAACATTCAAAACTTAACCTGATTTGAAACTTCCTTTACCCAAATTGGTTCACTGACCTCTGAGCTACTTTTGCTTCCCTTTTTTTGGCCAATGAAAAGAGAGGATAGTTGCGTGCAAGACAGAAATGAGGTAAGCAAGCAGGCTTTCTTTTTAGCAATATTAAAGTGTCTGTGAAATGAAGGTAGGAGGTAATGACAATAGCTGATTCTCAGGAAAGCATTCCTTTTCTCTTTCTCTCCCAGGGTTTGGCTTTAAAGCTCAACAGGTCTGGAATTTTCTTTGTCCAGAGTAGGATCATACCCTAGCAAAACTGGCTCATGCTACCCAAGCTCACAAGGGATGGATTTGTACCAAAAAGCCAATTTAATAATTTATAGTAAGGAACAGAACTGCCAAATGGACTAAAATGTGTGTTGGCCTGTCAGTATATTCTCCCTTAAGTAGGGATGCCAAGACAAAATATTAAATTAACAACAGATTGGAACAGATAAATATATGAGATCAGAACTAAGAAGGGGATTGCAAGGTCAAGCATGTTTTATTTGTATACCCTCTCCCTTTACCAGTCCTCACAAAGTCATGGCCTTTTCATCAATCAGTTCAATCTCTTAGTCTCTAGGGCTGAAAGAGTTTCTTTTCCCTCTCTTAATGCCCTTGAAACTTGTAGTAGACACTTCTGAGTATTGGGTATGGCTCCGTCTAGTTCTTGAATGGTGCTGGGTTTTTAAAAATATTTTATTTATTTATTTTTAGAGAGAGGGGAAGTGAGGGAGAAAGAGAGGCAGAGCAACATTGATGTGTGAGAGAAATAGCAATTGGTTGCCTTTCAAACACCCCCAACTGGGGACCTGGCTGGTAACCCAGGCATGTGCCCTGACTGGGAATCAAACCAGCAATCTTTCAGCTTGTAGGACATCACCCAATCTACTGAGCCACACCAGTCAGGGCAGGGTGTGGTTTTATAAGGAGGGCTTGTTGCAGGTCCAGGTTTCACCATTACAAAAAACATTGTCATCCATTTCCTTCTTTATTCAGTCTTATAAATAAATCCAAATGCTCCTGTTGACCTAACTCAAAATATGCAAAGTACTTTTTTCCCCTTTCTTTTGCTATGGCAATTACCCAGGAGACTATTTGCAGTCCCAGGCTGTGGTTTCTGTGTGTGGTTCCCTTACATGCCCCCAGAGGTTCATGCTGCTTTTCAAGCCTTGTTTCTCAGAACTATACTGAGACTTGACTGACACTATAGTCTCTAAGAGTATGATCTTCCTTTATTTGCATAGTTTTAAAATCCCCTTAGACATTATACATAAAGACAAATGTCTTAGTGATCTGTAGGGAGACTCTCTAATCAACATTGTTCATTTATTTATTCATGCATTATTTGAACATTTACTTTTTTCTTTCATCCCTTTACTTATTCAACAAACATTGATGAAAGCGCCTTGTGCTACACTTGTTGGGAAACAGAGGTAAGTCAGACATGATCTTTGCCCTCAAGAAGTTTTCAGTATACTAAGGGGGTAAGAAATATAAAAAAGTAACTGAAATACACATTAAATTATAAACCTTGAGGTAAACTGAGAGAAATGTACTCCAGATGGAGGGAACAGCTTAAACAAATGTAGTCCTACTGTTACCAGGCAGGGGCCTGGCCGTGAGCAGGTCTTCCCAGGGCCAGCTGTAGTGTGTGGGTTCTTGATTTCGTGTAGGAAATATTTCACAACACAAGTCTTGATGACTATGAAGGTATGTTTCTTAAAGCTGGGGACAGTAAAACAAGGAAGGGCTTACATAAAAGAAGCAACAGAAGTCCTAGGCTGGGCTGCCTTCACTCACTGGGAAGTCAGAGAAAAGGGGGCCCTGGGGACAGGTTCAGGGGATTGGCCTGGGACTAAAACTGTCACTGCCCATTGCCTCAGCATTTAGGAGACACTTGCCTGTGAGGAAAGAAGTGGGGAATGAAGAAGGGAATGGTGCAGACTGCTCCCCAGATGGAGAGTGTGTGGGTACAAGCTGTGTCCTTTGTCTTGTGGTTTTTATCCTTTCTTGCAGGCAGGAATCTTGAGGTCTGAGGGGAGGGTTTCAGTGGAATATTCTTCAGTTCTCCAAGTGTGCCCTTTCAGGGTCATTGTCTTCTCTAATTGGTCAGTGAGAGGGCTGTGGGGGGAGGTTCTTTAGTCACCGTAGCTGGTCCTGGTATGGCCCACCTGCTTTTGCTGCTTTTCTGGGCCTGGAGCTGAAACACAAGTGACAAATGTTATTTGTAGAGAGATGACCTTCTGTACCTGGCTGTAAATCACTTGGCCAGTCTCAGTTTCCCTCTTCTACTTGCCAAGGAATTTTCCTAGCTTCTTACTGTAGTGTCTCATCACTCTATTCATTTTGACTTGTATTCTTGAGATTTCTTTACTCTCTGCCCCTCCCGCTTAAAGGAATTGCAGCTTTCATGTTTTTAGGTAAACTCCCTTCAGATTTTGCCTCAAAATTGCATCTTTCCATGGAGTCTACTGTAATCTACTGAGAAAGAGAAGCATGTGGGTTGTGGTGGAAGGAGATAATGTGAGGAGCAGTGAGAAAGGCTGATAAGAAGATATTGTTTGATTTTGCACAGGCTTTTGCTCCATTCTCTTTGAATTTCTTTGCACCAATCAAATAAAAATGAACTAAACTTTAGTAGCGTCATCTGCTCAAGGGACTTACCTTCTGTCTGTGCAAATAAGGTTTCTGTGGTAAAACACAAAATTCAGTCAACTTCCGCTTTTAACAACAAATTTGTCAGTTATCAGCAGGATCCGTGTGACCCAGAGTTATATTTTTTCACCCTCAGCTCTCTGCAAAGAAACAAGAGTGCTAAACCCAGCAAGTCTCCAGGGTAAGTTACAGTGTTATATCTGGGAATTGGTGGTTTTGTGAAGACTGGTGGGGGCATGAGGATCCAGGACAGCAGCAAATGAGGGACCATTGTCCAAATTAGAAATGGTCTCTGGTTTCTCATTTCAGACTTCTTATAGCAAAAGTGATGATGATTTCCCTTGAGTCTGACTAGAGTATGAAGTTTGAGTTAATGCCATCAGTTCCCACCATAACACAGGAGCATGGAGCCTGTGATGCTTTTCAGTCTTTGTTGAGGGCTCTTTCTTTATCAGCCTAGGAGTATGACACAAGTGGTAAGAAAGAGTGTGTTCAGTGGGACTATTGTGAGAACTTGACATATTCAGCAAGAAAAAGAGGATTGAAGTTTGTGGTCCTATTTTATTTATCTAGTTGCATAATGAGATAAAGTTTTTATGTATAAGCCCCTTGCTTTGGTAAGTTTGGCTTTCATAGATACAGCAACATATAGTAAGTTCTATCAGAAGAGAAGGAAAGAACTGGAGATCATAGATTTGGGTGCTGAAAAAGCTCTTAGAGATCCAAATCCCTCACAATACAGATGGGAAAACTGAGAGACAGTTAAGGAACTTAGGTTAACTTAGCTACTTAGTGACAGAGCTGAAACTAGACCCTGTGTCTTCTAAAGCATGCTCCCTTCCCCTATAGCAGCCTGTATCTCCAAAAGAATACTATAAACATATTTGTAACTATATTGGATTTTGGGTTAGGAAAGGAGAAAATATTTCAGTTGATAAGCTCTGGTAAAATGATTTCAGAGTATGTTCAGAGGCAGTTCTTAACCTTTTGAAAGGTGATTTTTGACTCAAGTTCAGCCGTAATGGATAACAGAACCCAAAAGAGAAGCACCTCTAAGTAATTATTGTTATTGCTCTGAGTGCTAGCAGCCTCTCTGGTTCTGATCCAAGATGACTGAGTCAAAAAGAAATTGCCAGCTTCAGAGTTCTTAAAGGTGGATTTTTCCATAACAGTTGGTACCAGGATCACTCTAAATAAAATGGTAACAAGCTTTATTGTGCTTTTTTGGGGTGGGGGAAGAGTAGTCTCAGTATCAAGGATCCTGCAAGTGGGGATATTTTTATTTTGGTTGTTCAAATGGAGGGGGGGTAATGACCATTTCTATTATTTGAGTTTATATCTTAGTAATTGTGATAAATTACAATTGTGATACTTAGTAATTGTGAATAATTGTAAATTATTCACTGTTGAAAAGAGGTGATATGCTGGCATACTGAGGCAGGAAATGGCCTAAAGTATACAAATAATCAGGTTATGCATTGAAGGTAATTGTCTTTGCGGTGTATCCTATTGGATACAACTCTCTTTGGCCAAAAGTAGTTCCTGTTTGGGTTCATTTAGGAAAGTTGTTGAGTTCAAGTTGTACAGTCTCAAATTCTGACATTGGTTTAGCATAAGATGTCAAAACAGTTGGCA
Organism: Carollia perspicillata; assembly: GCA_004027735.1. NCBI lineage: Eukaryota > Metazoa > Chordata > Mammalia > Chiroptera > Phyllostomidae > Carollia > Carollia perspicillata. Next base: position 84,384 of record PVKM010000767.1, on the reverse strand, counting down.
TTCTTCTGGGGGCTCTTCATAACCAGTTGTGTCTAAGCTAAGTTAATTGTTGCCATAAGAGGCAGGGAAGTCTATATAGCCCCATGTCACAGCTCTAGCAAAGAGAACACATGTGTCTGTTGTGAAACCACCATTTTTAAAAGTTTTAATAATCAGGGCAATGACTAGCAGGTAGTCTATGCTTTATTGAAAAAGTATGGTAAAAAATCTACTTACACTTTAGATCAAGGATTTTGCAGGACATTTTCATCTAGTTTGCTTCATATGCATGTATTATAAGCAGAGTGATGTAGTAGATGGATCAATATACAAAGAATCAAGAAGTCTTGGTTCTTACTCAAGTCCTGCCAGTGAATCACTGTGTGGCCTTGAGAAGATTGCTTTGTTTTTCTGAATCCCAATATTCTAATGTATAATTAATAAGGAGGAAAGCTTGGAATTTAATTTCCTTCCTAGAAATACAATGATTTGGTTCTGGGTCCCAAGGCACCTGAGTAGAGTTATCATGAAGTGGTAAATAATGGGGCCGTAGCATGGAAATCTAACTAGAAGGAACCTTCTGGCAATATAGTCTATATCTCAAGGTGAACCCAGTAACTTTTGCCAAGGGCCATTATACTTTTTCAGAATCATGTTATCATGAGAGCTTCAACTTTTAGACCTTAGGTAAGTGTTTTGCAAGTAAATTCTTTTTTTAAAAAATGGTTAAAAAGACAACAAACAAGGGAAATCTGAAATCTGATTTCCACAATGACAATGTACCTCAATCAGTATTTTTCAATCTTTTAAAATCAAAGTTCCCTTTGAAAACAAAGAAAGATCTCACTACAAAAACTCCTAGAAAAACCTACTCCATCCCATTAAAGTTTTCCAGGTACTGTGTACATAACAGCCAAAAAATATTTTGTAAATGTGTACTGTTTTCAGTTTGCATTATAGTAAAATCATTTTGATTTTCAGATGTATCTAGTATAGTATGAGTCGGGGGGCAGGCCCAGAGAGAGCAATGGGGTAAAAATTGGGACAACTGTAATTGAACAACAATAAAAAAAGGAAAAAAATCTTTTCTTTTTCAGGTAATACATGTTTCCAACTATTAAACAGTAAGAATTATGGCTTTAGTTCTGCAGGCTATTTCTCACAACTCTACTCTTTGGGGAATTTTTGACACCCAGGAAAGTACAGAATTCAACCAAAGGTCCATGGAGATTATTCTCTGTACAAGTAAAGGTCTACTGAGTATGAGACATAAAACTGGGTACTTTCTGTACATTTCCTTTGAATCTTTACAGCAATCTATGTTGCAGACAGTATTATCCTAATTTTATAAATGAGGAAACTGAAGCCCACAGATAGGAAGTGAGTTGTTTCAAGCTAGAGAGATGATAATTGAATCAAGATACTGACTCAGGTCTGCCCAAAGAACACAATTCTTTCTTCCCTGAAGGTACTGCCATAACTGCAAAAATGACATCTAATTATTCCTTTAAAAGTAATTTAGAAAATCTAATAAAGATTCATTCAGGCAAGATCAATTCAAACTTTGAGATATTACCTTGTAAATAGTCTAATTGTCTTAATTCATTTCAAGGATAAAAATAATTTTAACTTCCTCTAATTCACAGAAAAATATGTAGACTTTCATAATACATCCAAATGTTCATGAAATGGTTACAGCTAATTTTAATTAATTCAGGAAACAGCAGAGTTTCAAATTTCAGTTGCTCTTTTCTGGCTGTGGTTGTGAGCAATTGAATAAAGGACACCATGTTCATGGGGATCAGACTGGCTTGGGTAATTCATGTGAGATTTTTTGGTTCAGAGAAGAAGAAAAAGATAGAAAAAAATGAAGGCAAAGCAATTTAGATTCTGAAAGGGCCTGTAAACGTTGTCCTCTAGGGATTGGATAGGTCCCCCATCATCAACTTTTCCCTGTTTAATTTTCCCTTCTTGCAAAATGACAAGCTCACATACTGGCAGTATCATCAAATAAAATAAGAGAAGTGAAATTGATAAACATGTTCACTTAGTGGTATTAGTGACTTGAGAGGGGATGAAAAGAGGGCAAAATGAGATGGTAACAATTTGTAAAGTTTTACTAGAAAAAAAAAGTCACCTTGATGCCAGAAGCCTAGGTTCCATCCTCCTTACTGTCATTTGGTAACCTTTTGTCTTCAGGTAAATTCAGTTCTTTGAGGCACAGTTTTCTGATTTTTAAAATGGGGATGATGTTGTTTGACTTAGTTACTTATAATATATACCTTTAATAATAATTATCAGCAATTATAGATGTAATAATAACTTTGTAAAGTATACATCATCAAGTTGATCGAGATGGTGGTGGCTGCATTAATGATGGCAGTGTGCTAGTGGTATCAGTGTCAGGGGTAGAGAGGAGCCATGTCTTCAAAGTCATGGCAAGTTAGAGCCTGGTGTGTTTTAAAGACCACCCAGTTCAAAAACAAATGAACAAGCAAAATTGAAACAGACTCATTGACATGAGAGTGCACTGGTGGTTGCCAGAAGGAGGGGTGTTGGGGGACTGAGTGAAAGGGGTGAAGGGATTGAGAAGTACAAATTGGCAGTTACAGAGTAGTCATGGGGATGTAAAGTACAGCAATAATACTGTAACCACTATTTACGGTGCCAGATGAGTACTTGAAATACTGGAAGTTACAGGCTTTGAATCTCTTATGTGTCCATATTTATTAGACTTCAACCTTATCCTTGCCTTGCCTCTATTTCCCTCAGTTAACAGAGGGAGAAAGGCTGTGGTTTTTACTTTGGATAGTAACTCATGAGAGAAACATTGGAAGTAACACTACTGAAGGCTCCAATATTGTGTCTATTCTCCACACTCTTATCTATACAAATCAATGCATATGAACTGAGCCCATAATTATATCTAACTAACCCCACTAAGCAAAATGAAGAATATAAAAGTATAAGACACAGAGACTTCCCTCAGAGACATTCTTAGTGTGCAGCCTGTTGGTTTACTAAGAGTACAAGGAAGAAAGAAGTCAAAATAGGGTTGCCAAATATAAGAAAAAGATGAGAATTAAGATGGGACCTTGAGAGAGGAGTAAAGTGTTGACCTGTAAAATGGGATTCAAGGAGAAAGGAGTTTCATAAAATTTTAGTCATAACTTTGTAATAGTCTTCATTATCAGGAACATCCTTAGGAAGGGTTTACAGGAACAATTATAAAGGAGATATGGACAATAACAAGGGGGGCTGGAAATGGGGAGGGAGGTGGGGAAGGCTAGAGTGGTGGGGAGGTATGGGGGGAAAGGCAGAAAACTGCACTTGAACAACAATAAAAAAGAAACGTTCATTGAAAATAATCTTATTAGCTTAAAAATGTAGATGATTTTCTGCTCCGATTATTAGATTAGAACACTGTGCTTCCCTTTAGGGCTTAACTCCTGTCACCAAAATCCTTTTTCAAGAGAGGAAGTATCCCTTCTGTTGATCCTGATACTTGTTGTAGTCAGTGTGTACCCTGGACAGAGCAGTGCACACTGGAGAAACCCAGAAACATTTACTTTTATAAGGAAGATATTTGTCTTTCACTGACTGGTGTATTGCACTTAGCATAATATTCTCCAGTTCCATCCATGCTGTCATGAAGGGTAGGAGTGCCTTCTTTCTTTCTGCTGTGTAGTATTCCATCATATAAATGTACCACAGTTTTGTGATCCACTCATCTACTGATGGGCACTTAGGTTGTTTCATGCACTTGGCTATTGTGGGGAGGGGTATAATATTGGAAAGAAAGAAAGGGACTAGATAAAGAACATGTATGAATGACCCACAGATATAGACAACAGTATGGGAATTAACTGTGGGAGCAGGGGGCTGTGGGATGGGCAGAGGAGGTCAAAGTGGAAAAGGTTGGGACAACTGTAATAGAATAACAATAAAAATGATTTAATATAAAAAAGATATTGCAGGCACTGGCAGCTCTTCTCTCATCCCTGTCTTATGTGGTACACAAGTACAGAGCTAGGGTCTGAAGTATATACTAAAAAAAATGGCATTTTCACAGGTTATAACTTTACCTGGCATTTATTTTCTGTGTGGTCTTGGTTAGCTAAATTGTTTATGCAACATCAATGAGGCTAAATCCCTGGGATTAAGCCCTACATGAGCCAGTTAGCATCAATTATTTTGAGTGTATTCTATGTTTTGCTTTGTTCTAAGGTTAGGGAGAAAGAAAGTGATAAAGAGATTTAGAGCATGGCACCTGAGTTCATAAGCTCACAGTCCAATGTGGAGAGGCCTATAAATAGTTAACAATATATGAGTTACCATAAGGAAGAATATTTGTTCAGTTAAAGATATTAACTGAATATGTACCAGTCATCCTGGTAGGCTCTGGAGACTTTAAGATGAGTAAGACATTTTTCTAAATGGAAAAATTTCATATAATGCAGTGAGTGTTTTGTTAAAAGCAATTCCTGTGGTTACATGATAACCCAGATTTGCATTTGTGATATATCATTCTGGTAGCAGATCAGAGATGAGAAAGGTGTTCCCTTTGCAGAATAACAACTAACAAAAATAAGGGGTTGAGATGATTTTTGAAATACTAATGTCAATAGTACTCTGAGACCTTGGGCTGTACTGGTTTCTACTCATGGGATATATCTGAGACCTGACCTGTGATTTCTAAATTAATAATTTTGTGCTTCTTTCAGGCTTCTATGGGCATGACCTTCTGGGATCTTTATGGATTTTATTAGGGTATTAAGGCAATCAAAAATAATATACATTCACAACAAAAGAGCATTATTCCATTTTCTTGATGTGCACATGATATTATGGACAAAATAAATGTATCTCATAAGTGGATGCAGAATCATGAGTTAAATTCCTGTTCACAAGCAGCATACAGTATTTTGTATATATTCAATTAATTTTACAGTTGTATTTCCAAAGTTAGTGTTAAATGCCAGGTGCATATACAGTTATCAAGCAATTGCCTTATTATCTTCTCAGAGATGCAAACACTTTGATAATTATACATCTACAAGTATCATGGGTGCATGTATTTCAGAAGTGGTCAGAACAGAGGAGGATATTGGAAAGTTTGAGATCTTTCAGATATTAATTCAAAACAGGAAATTTTAACCTATGTCTTCTTAAATACAAAGCAGTGGCCCCACTCCTTCAGGGTGATGTGCTTATCCTTGTTGGGGTCACACTCATCAAAGAAGCAAGTTGTGCAGTGTTCTGTGGGCCCCACAGATACTTGCAAAGGGGAAGTCTTGGAATGTGTCAAGTCTCTATCTATAGGATGTTGGTCAAATTCACCAAACTGCCAGTTCACAGGATACACATACATGTGGTATTTTTTCTTAAAGTCCTTTAAGAAAAGGTTGATGAAATGATCCCTAGCAAAGAGTCTTTTCATCCAGGTAAATTGTCTTGACTTCATTTCTCTGCTTTGCATTTAAATATGCAGCATTGTTCAGGGTTAGGTTCGTCAAGTTGCATGAGGATATTCTTGAGCCTGTCTTTCATCCTTAGAGGAAACTCAGTCACTTCAAAGTTCATACAAGCAGGAAAGAAGATTTGCAGGCTCCAAAATACTCCAGCTGCAGTTGATGCCTCTTTTTGGTCCCATCTATTCTGCACTTAGTATTTTGTAGCAAACACATGACAGGTGCTAGCATAGGTCTGATTGTTAGTGCCACAAACTTAGTCAAGGAGTTTTTTAGGAGGACAAGTCGTTGGATCTTGGCAAACAGTGGGGTTTTCTCTGTTAGTCAGCGTTACACATATGTCCTCTTTTACACTGTAAGTTTATGCAAGAATAAAAATTGCACACCCTCATGTTGTCTTCTCTTGAACTTTCACCTTCATTTTGTGAGCTCTCTGCTTTTTTGACCCCTTGGGATTCTCTAGGTTCAATGGTATCTACGTTCTCATTCTCAAGTGCTGTTTTTCTTTGCTTCTCATATTTGATGTGACAGTGATTGGAATTTGCTCTTTTAGCCTCTTGGAAGGCCTCACTTTTAGATGAAATGGTCATCACTTGCACTGTTTCTGAGGCATTATCACCATCATCAGTAGGATCTATGTGAGAAAAGCCTCAGAAACAGTCTTTTTCTCCATGTCCTTAGGGTTGCTGATGACTTCAAGGCGAGGTTCTCCCTCTTGGTTCTGCCATTTAATATCTTGATTGTTCTTATTGATTTTTTATGCATTTTCATCTTCTATTTCTTCATTAGAGTTATCCTCTTCTTGTTTTTTTGTGACCCCTACTCAAATTCATCTTTCTGTATTTTTCTTACTTGAGGTGGTTGATTGGACTCTTCCAAAATATCAGATTGGGTACTGTCTTCTTCCTGTTTGCTTAAAATATTCCTTGGGAAATTCTTTCTTCCGTTGTTGGTTATCATTGTTGGTACCAACTTCACCTTTCTCTTTTTCCCCTTCCTCTTCTCCATTGGGAATGTTTGGATCTTGCCCTTGGTTTCCTTGATCATTTATGTTTTCGCTAAGTTTGCTGCTTCTGTTCAGCTGAGGACGTGAATCATTTATAGGATGTTCTTGGTTTTCTTCTATCTTTGTGATACTTTCTTCTTGGTCAGAATGTGTGGTGGAACTAACATTAGAACAAGGTAATCAATGTTCTCTGGGTGGCTTTTCTTTCTAGGTTTGCTTATATCTTGGTCCAATGTATATTCAGTTGGTGTATACTCCAAATTCTCACTTAAGTCATTTTTGGCTTCCTTTTGATATTGAAATCCCAGCTCTTGGCTGTAACTCTGGTTCTGATCTGCTGACTGGTCATGGTTTTTCTCCTTTGACTTTTGTACTGAAGATTTTTCAGCGTTATGGTTGTAATGGTCTCCTATGGATGCTGTAGTTTCCTTTTCATTTTCTACACCTTCAACCCTTAAAACGGACACTTTAGTGTCATCAGGTGTTACTAACATTTCAGCTTATTGGACAGAACTCAAGGAACCAGAAGTTGGTTGGGAGTGATCAGATATGAACTTTGCATTTGTCCTGGGCTCCAGCAGAGGGAAGATAGAGTGCAATAGAATCATATGAGGAGAGACTAAGATTTGTTACTCTTGGGAGAGAGCTGAAGGGACAGCTTCCAGGATACCTGTTCTGAGTCTCTCTCCCACACAATAGACACCATATTTCTTGGGTGGTGCACTCAAACATGACTTTTATAAGTTGAAAAGGGTAGGTACAGGGAATGTTGTTGATAATGGCCCAACTAGAAGATAAATTTTTAGGGAAACATCAGGCAGTATAAATTTATTAGTTGACATATGAGGGTTTGCATTTTTGTATAATGCTTCCACATAGGGACTTCAAAATATTCTGTATTAGATTCAATTCAATTATAATATTTTTCTTTGAGTGCTTATTAAATAGCATCCTATGTCTTGGGTATAATGGTGATGAATAGAACAGATCTTGTTATGCCACTAATGGAGCTAACAGCATAGTTGGAGAATTAGCTAATAAACATGTAAGAAATCTAAATTATAAATGTTGATAGTATGAAGAGAAAGAACAGAGAGTATGAGAATATGAAATGATGTATAGGATTACTTAGATAGGACTGACAGACCGTGAAGGTCTCTCTGACCTGAAAACTGAGATCAAAATGAGTCAGACACCTTCCCCTTTTCCCCTGAAAAAGGGGAAGGGGTCACAGGAACAAATATAAAGGACACATGGACAAAAACTAAGGGGGGTGGAAACGGGAGGGAGGTGGGAAGCACTGGGGGGTGGACTGGGATAGGAGTAAAAGACAGAAAACTGTATTTGAACAACAACTAAAATAAAAAAAAAGGAGTCAGACATGTGAAGGTCTACGAGAAGAGAATTCCTGATAGAAGAAACTACATATGGAAAGGACTTAGGAACAAAAGCTCAGCTTTTTCTAAAACGTGAAAGCATCTCAGTGTGGTTAAAACATAGAGAATAAGGAAGAGAATATCATGAGATAATTAAGTATGACCTTAAAGTTGCAGTGAGAAGTTTGACCTTAATGCAATAAAGAACAAGCAAAGGTTTTTACGCAGAAGAATGATATAGTATTTCAAAGAAAAATCCCTTGGGCCATAGCGTCAAAAGGATAAGAAGTCAAGAAATGACATAGTCCCTGCCATCAAGGAATATATAATCTAATTAAAGGAAAACCTGTTAATACAATTTCAATAAGTGTGGTAGGTAACATAAGAAAGGTATGAGAGTATGGAGACAGGCATGGGTTCCAATTCTAATGCACCATCACTACAATATTCAAATTTTGTGACTTTAGTGCAACTTATTTAACCTCTCTTGGTCTCAGTTTCCTAATTTTTTGTATTTATTTATTTATTGTTGTACAAGTAGAGTTGTCTCAATTTTCATCCCATCATACCCCCCAGTTTCCTCATTTTTAATATGGAAATAATCATACTGCTTCTATGAGGATTAATTTGATAATATGTGAAGAGTGCTTAGGCTATAAGTAAATGGCAGCCCTCAATAAATGGTAGTAATAATTAATGTTACTGTTAGATACAATATGGGGAGTGGACTATAAGGGTCAAGACTGGGGTCCAGGGACTCCACTAAGACATCTGTTATAATAGTCAAGAGGAATGATGACAGTGGCCTGGATTAAGATGACTATAGCAAAAGTGTATATGGAATGAAGATGGATTTGAGAACTTTTAAGGGGGGAGAATCACCTGGTTTCTGATTGGATATGGGTAAATGTAGTGACTGAGGTTGTTTTAATCCCCAGTTTCCAGCCTGAATATGTGGGAGTAGAGTCATGGCATGGACTGAGAAAGGGAACTCAGACTTAAGAGTGAGTCACCAATCTCACACCTCATTCTAAAATAGGAAATGAAAGTATACCTAAATTTTTTTAGACATGTTTTCTATAAGGAGAGCTTTGTTTTAGATATATTTTCGAAGGGACAGAGCTTGGGAACACACTGGGAAAAACCAACCAGAAACAGTCAACAATAGAGCCAGAGACAGAGAGAAAGATAGGGGCAGAGGCAGAGGCAGAGACAGAGACAAAGCACACACTCCAATTTAGTCCTTTCATTCAGCATTTTCCTGTTAATGGCTTAGGTTGTTCTCCTTTCTTAACTTTCAGAACTGTCACAGATTGTTCACAGGAAACTAAATGTTTCTTCTCTGAAAGCTTATATTTGTGCCCTACCCAAAATAAATTCCGTCAGCATCTCCCTACCATGGAGATTTTACATTTAGTTGTCATTGAATAAATTTGGGAAGAAAAACCTCCCTACTTACCTTTTAGTCTGGAGAAGAGAAACGATTTTTGAAAGCAGGCTATGCAAATCTCTAAACTTGCAATAAACTGTGAATTGCGGAGGTATAAAGACCCACAGAACTGAGGTGTGAACTTGACCTCTAGCTTGCTGTTCTGACCTAATAGAGCTTTGTTATTTAACAGAAAAGTGTGAACAAAACATTCACCTTTAGTAAGTGAAACTTACTACACCACTGAAGCAGAAACAAATACCCAGGTCCATAAATTGCAGAAGTGGAGGGTGATTTGGGTGTGTGCAAGAGATTTGTATTTCTGGAAATTGAAATTCACTTGATGCATCTTTCCTTGCTTTCTCACACATCTGCATAGATGGTAGATGAGAGTAGAAATACTGCCAATACTAAAGTCAAAGTAGGTGGTGAGGAGGGATTGGTGATGTGTGTGGGGGCAAGTTTTTAGTTATATCCTGATGGCCTAACTAGAATAATAGATAAGATAATAAGGTTGTCTGTAGGATTAGAAATATCCTGCCATAATGTGCCCTCTAAAGGCACATTATGAGCCCCATGTATCATGATGAACCCCATCCTATTAAATAGTTCCTCCTAAGTAGGGAGAGGCAAGTGGAGTGGTGAAAATAATATAAACTTTGGATCAAGTCATGTATAATAATAAATTTCATTTTTACCATTTTCTAACTTTATTACCTCAGGCAACTTACTGAATTTCTCTGAACCCTAGTTTCCTCATCTGAACTATGAGAGTGATAATAGGACCTACCTCTTAGGATGGTTGTAAGAATTAAATTAGATAATGCATATAAAAAATTCCATTGCAGATTCTGGAGTGCATCATTGATAGTCAAAACATGAAAAGTATTTCCTGTCTTTTCGCTTGTGAACACTTCTCCACCCTCTTTTCTAAAAGATGTAACATTCATAATCAACAGACTGCATGACTTTGTAGAACATATCACAGATTGGCCAAATGGGGAGAATGGAATATAAGGGGCAGAAAAGTGAAAGCACTATTTAGAATAATGGTAGCTCATAATGTTGGCTCTCATTTATCTGTAAATTAATCACATGGGATTCTGTTCTTTTATCCTATTTCCTGAAGCAGGACTTAAAGAATATTGAAAGTCATTCTGCTACTTATAAAGAGAAAAATAAAAGCAAACCTCTCCTTTGTTTTTTATGACACCTTTAATTTAATTTTTTCAATTACAATTAATATTAAATATTATTTTACATAAGTTTCAGGTGTACAGCATAATGGTTAGACATATAAATAATTTATAAAATGATTCTCCCAATAAGTCTAGTATCCACCTAACATCATATATCATTATTACAATATTATTGATTGACTATATTCTCTATGTTATAATCCCATGATTATTTTAAAACTACCCTAAAGATTTCACCAAAACACCATTAGAATTGATAAAGGAATTCAGTAAAGTAGCAGGGTACAAAATTAATATTCATAAATTAGTTACATTTTTATACTCCAATAATGAACTATCAGAAAAAAATTGGGAAAGCAACCCACTCACAATTGCATGAAACTGGTTAAATCTATGAAATAGATTTTAACCAAGAGGGTAAAAGTCATGTACTTGGAAAATTATGACACATTGAAGAAAGAAATTGAGAAGACACAAATAAACGGAAGAGTATATTTTGCTCATGGATAGGAAAAATTAACATTGTTAAAATGTCCATACTTTCAAAAGCAATCTACAGATTTAATGCAATCCCTATCAAAATACCAATTATATTTTTCACAGAACTATGACAAATCATTCTAAAATTTATATGGGACCATAAAAGACCCCAAATAGCCACAGCAATCTTGAGAAAGAACAAAGTTAGAGCTATCATGCTACCTGACATCACATTATACTACACGGCCATAGTAATCAAAATGTCATGGTATTGGCATAAAAACAGGCACACCTATCAATAGAACAGAATAGACAGCCCCAAATAAACCCATGCATGCATAGATGGTCAATTAGTATATAACAAAGGAAGCAAGAACATACAATGAGGTAAAGACAGTAATGAGTATATATGGTGCCAGATGGGTATGAGATATATCAGGATGTTATATAATACCTAATCATTGGAGTGTACACTTGAAACTAATATAATGTTTATGTTAACTGTAATTAAAAAATAAAAACGATTTAAATAAACATAAAAAAGAAACATGTTTTTGGGAAAACTGGACAGATAAATTAAAAAACTAAACCACCTTCTTACAACATAGACAAGAGTAAACTCAAAATGGATGAAAAACTTAGATGTATGACCCCAAACCATAAAATTCTCAGATGGAAACTTAGGCAATAAACTCTTTGACATTGCTCTTTGTAATATTCTTTCTGATATATCTCCTTGGGCAAAGGAAGCAAAAGGAAAAAATAAATGTGACTACACCTAACCAAAAATTTTTGCACAGCAAAGGAGACCATCAATAAAACTAAAGCATAACCTACTAAATAAGAGAATATATTCACCAATGATACATTCATTAAGGGGTTAATATAAAAATTTTATAAGTAACTCATACAACTCAACACCAAAAAACCCTAGACAATCTGATTAAATAATACCCAGAGGACCTGAATAGACACTTCTCCAAAGAGGACGTACGGATGGCCAATAGACATATGAAAAGATGCTCAGTGTCACTAATCATCACAGGAATGTAAATTAAAACCACAATGAGATATCACCTCACACCTGTCAGATTGGCTAGCATCAATAAATCAACAAACAAGTGTTGGCAAGGTTGTGGAGAAAAGGGAACCCTCAAGTACTCTTGGTGGGAATTCAGATTGGTTCAACAGCTATGACAAAAAGTATGGAAGGTCCTCAAAAATTAAAAATGGAACTGCTTTATGACCCAGCAATTCCACTTCTGGGTTTATATCCAAAGAAACTCAAAACATTAATTTGAAAAAATATAGACACTTTTATGGGGGATTGGGAAAAGAGACGAGGGTACTAAGAAGTACAAACCATCCCTGGCTGGTGTGTCTCAGTGGATTCAGTGTTGGCCTGTAAACCAAAGGGTTCCCAGTTCGATTCCCACTCAGGGAACATGCTTGGATTATGAGCCAGGTCCCTAGTAGGGAACATGCGAGAAGCAATCACACAGTGATGTTGCTCTCACTTTCTCCCTTCCTTCCCCTCTCTCTAAAAAAAATTAAAACCTTTTATAAAAGAAGTACAAACTGATAGTTACAAAAGAGTCATGGGGTTGTAAAGTACAGCATAGGAAATATAACCAATAATATTGCAATAACTCAGTATAGTGCCAGAAATATTGAGGTCAAATCAAAAAGGTTTTGCACAGCAAAGGAAGCTATCAACAAAATGAAAAGATAATGTACCAGATGGGAGAAGATATTCATCAATGATAAATCTGCTAAGGAATTAATATGCAAAATTTATAAAGAACTCTTACAAACTTAACACCAAACCAAACAGACCAATAAACAATCTATTTCCAAAGTGGGCGGAGGATCTTACAGACATTTGTCCACTCCTTTTTTATTTTAAATTAAAATAATCAAAACAAAATAAAAATAACAACAAAACTCCTTACTCCACCCAAGCAATAACCTCATTTCATTATTTCTTCCACTTTTACCTTTTAATGTAATAAACATTCTTGCAATGTGGAAAGAAACTATATTTGCAAAATTTATCTTTGAGTGAAAAAGAATTGATGAAGAGAAGAATGTGTATAAAGGTTAGGCACCTTGTCCTTTAGAGATGTGAAGTCCCAGATTTCTGTTCAGTGGCTTCGTGGCCATAATAGATTCCTCTCTGGGCCTTGCATCTTCTACCTGTATTTTGTGCAGAGTGAATTAAATAATTTTGAAAGCTTCTCTCCAGTCTAAAATTCAACAAGAAAGCTAAAGTAAAAGTAATGAGTTTGTTGCTTTTCTGCCATGCTTATTTGCAGACAGCCTGTATAAACCCAAATCTAGACCTTGAGAAGCCCTAAATATTATTCTATATTCCTCAGGCCCTATGTAAAATACATAGTAGAAACCATAATAAATCATAAAATAACATTAAAGAAGTCCAAAAGTCTTTTATTCCTTATGATGACTAATGTAATGGAAAAAAATCTGCATGAAATCTTAAATTGTTTCTAAGAAATGGTATTGGTGGCCTGTTTTGCTGGTATCCTAATAAATGTTTACCATGACTCTTGGATAATCTGTCATGTCTGTGATGTCACACTAGTACAGAATTCCCCTTAGACGGAAAATTACTCTTCTCTCTTCCAGACCACATAAGTGGAAATATCCAAGTTCAGCTTATACATTCATATGTTGCTGAAATTTTCCATGTAAATTTGGAATGAGACCTAAGCCAAGAGAGAGACATAAAGTGCACCAGAACCACAAACTATTGTGATAGAATAATGAGGAGATAACATCCACCCACCTTGAAAATGAGACCTCATACTGGCAATGCAGGGTAAAAGAGGTAGGGCCATTTTGCAAGTTGTGGGGTGCCAAGGTGGGAAGACAGGACCCAATGGGCAAGGTAGCAATAGAGACGAAAGGACATAAAACATGAGGATAAATTTCTATCATTGCAACTGAGAGTGACTGAGCAGTGTTCACTTTAACCAAGGGTTGGGGCAAGACAAATTTCGACACAAAAGAAATAGATTCAAATGCCACACCATTTTTGTTGTGGTAGGAACAAGAGCCCAAATGTTTCAGGACACCGTTGCCTGCAAAAGACAACTTTCACTATCTGGGACAGCAGTTTGGGGACAATTTCATGTCCCAAAACCTAACTGATTCATTAGCTGATTTTAGATAAGTAGTATATTTTCTGTGAGCATTTATTTCTTCATCTTCAAACAGATCCCTTCTAATTATAATATTATGTTTCTTTTCAAGTATAAACAGGAATGTGGGTGTTGGCTAAAGAACTGGTTAACCATTATACACCTTTTATTTTTCCTTTGCTTTGGGCAGGGATCATAACTCTACGGCTTACCTTAATGAATATACTGAAATATTCAAGATGTCTAACACTTCTATCAATGCCTGCGATGACACTCCTTTGCAATTTCAGCATACCCTCTATGCAACCACCTACATTACCATTTTCATCCCTGGTCTTCTGGCCAATACCGCAGCCTTGTGGGTTCTGTGGCGCTTCATCAGCAAGAAAAATAAAGCCATCATTTTCATGATCAACCTCTCTGTGGCTGACCTTGCTCATGTGCTGTCTTTACCCCTCCGGATTTACTACTACGTCAACCACCATTGGCCTTTCCAGACACCCCTTTGCCTGCTGTGCTTCTACCTGAAGTATCTCAACATGTATGCCAGCATTTGCTTCCTGACCTGCATCAGCCTTCAGAGGTGCTTCTTTCTTCTCAAGCCCTTCAGGGCCAGAGACTGGAAGCGTAGGTATGATGTGGGCATCAGTGCTGCCATCTGGGTCACCGTGGGCACTGCCTGTTTGCCATTTCCCATTTTGAGAAGTGCTGCATTATCCAAGAAGAATGAATCCTGCTTTGCCGATCTTGGATACAAGCAAATGAATGCTGTGGCTTTGGTTGGAATGATTACACTTGCTGAGCTGGCAGGATTTGTAATCCCAGGCGTTATCATTGCATGGTGTACCTGGAAAACTACCATATTCTTGAGACAACCACCAAAGACTTTCCAGGGAATCAGTGAGAGACAGAAAGCACTGCGGATGATTTACATGTGTGCTGCAGTCTTCTTCATATGCTTCACACCCTATCATATTAACTTTTTTTTTTACACCATGGTACAGGAAAAAATCATTGACAGTTGTTCCATTGTCAAAAGCACACAGTATTTTCACCCTTTTTCTCTATGCCTTGCAAGTCTCTCCTGCCTTTTAAATCCAATTATCTATTACTTTATGGCCTCAGAATTTCGTGACCAACTATCCCTTCATGGCAGCTCTCTGACCCGATCCCGCCTCATGAGCAAGGAGAGTGGTTCATCAATGATGGCGTAAAAATAAAATAACCTTTAAATTGCAACTTTGTTTAACATGTTTCCCCCTTTTTTGGCAAATACTGAGAAACCAGCCAAACAATTTCATTAATTGAACTCGGGGAACAACAGAAATAAATGTCCTGTTATGTAATAATTGTGGTCATAAGGGTGTGATGGTGGAAGGCAGTATGTGAAAAATGTGGGAGAGGAAAGGAAAATTGGATTTGCCTGTTCCCTTTTTGAAATTCAAGGCACTTTCAAGTTTTTACAGATGTTTTAAACCAAATTCAAGTGAGAAATTTTATCTGAAACATTTTTTCAGTAAATGATTGTTAATGAGATACAATAAATGAATCATTTCCATATGTAAAAGTAAAATTTTTAAAAGAAGACATTTATTTGTGAATGAGAGTAAAAATATCCTGTCTTTCTAAGAGATAAATGCACAGGCATGAGGGAGTGAAGAATGAGGCAATGTGAACATAAATATTAGGACCACAAACCTATTTGATTAAATGTCACAGGAATTTGTTCATTCACTGAAAATGTCTTGGATGCCTATTGTATTCTGGTTTGCCACTTTCTTAGGTACTTTCCACATATAGAATCTCATCAGGCCCTTCTAATAAACTTGTCCAAGTTTCCAATATAAATAAATAAATGGAACTTCAGGAATGTGAAGAAACTTGTCTGGGGGATAAACAGTGGTGAGTCAAAATGTATCCTGTATACATCCCATATGTTTAAGTTATTCACTCTGCTTGTGTTGTTACTTTTACTAGGTCAGTGTAAACTAGACTTGAATGGTGATGACACAGACTAAAGCTAAGACACATGAAACCAAAAGCATCTTTACAAAATTTACCTGAGATTATCTGAAAAGTTTTGCATTGTAGGGGTAAGAGTCAGGCTTCAGGCTGCAAGGTATCAAATGATAAATAGATGTTGTTCTAATACTGTCTTGATCTACATAGTCCTCATGATCAGGGATATAGGAAATGTAAATATGGAATTGCATTAGAAGCAGAAAATATTATTACATCATGAATGAATGGGAGAAAAGTGTGTGTCATCCTTCTGGAAATCATATCTTCAGTTTTCTCAAGGTTATAGCTATTGTTTTAGAGCCATTATGAAGGATTTAAATATAAGCAATCCTTAGCTTCTCAGGTTGGCATTTATGAAGCTCAATGCATCATTCTAATCTTTTATGCTTGCAATTTAAATAGCATGTCAGACATTTGGTGTGTGGAGTGATAGTCCTCAGAATATCAATTTGAACACACTGGCTATAGAAGAGAATGAAGGGACGGCTGAACAAGGAAGAATTTTTAAAAACAACAAGGTTTCTATGGTGGGAGAAAGTTCTCTAATTACAAAGTAATGAAGCTGGTTTTCTTGTGCTTTATTAATTGGCATCTGATGGCACTGCCTAAAGAGGGCTTCCAGTTCTGCTTAGAGAATGGCAGCATTATCAGAATGAATGTATGAACATTCCCACTGTAAGGTGATGATTTTGAAAGAAATCCATTTGGAACTACAACATCCTGCTATATCTGTGAAGAAAAGGAACCTCAGTTCTAAATAGCCACATTTGATATTCCCTCTTTCAAGTTATTGACAAGAGGTAGTACCTAAAACACCAGATTTATGGATTACTAGTAAAATTAAATTATTTGCCTTTCATTTGTCCAGCATTAAAGTAAAATCTTTGGGCTTTTTCTGACATGTGTGTCCCTATTGTAGTGAGAAAATGATAAGATCAAAGCAATAAATAGTTGTTTCTTGAATTTTAAAGGCTAGGTTGCCTTATACAGGGTGGGGAAAAAGTAAATGTATGGTTGTTAATAGGTAAAAATAATACAATGATTAATAAATAATAATACAAGAATAAACTCTGTGTTTCACGTACTCGCTATGGTAAACCTACTTTTGCCCCAACTTATAATGCCAGTGGAAAAAGTGACAATGCTTCAAATTATGAGATAACAGTTCAAGAAATCAGTGAGATTCATTGAAGGTATTGTAATGAATAACAATTTGAAGTTGTCCCTGTACTTATCATGGGGACAAGTTGTAAGACAAAGAGAACAGTAACACATATGTCCTTGAGTCAACTTTTCAAAATGTCACCAAACAGCCTGACATGGCTCCCAAATCCCTGCAAAACACCACTCAGAATCCACTTAGAATCCATTCAGAATCTCATATTCTTGATGAAAGACTCTTTAACTACCCAATGGTTTTGGTTTAAAAAAATGGAGAGAGAAAGGCTTTGAAGACTATAAAAACTTTTTACAACAATCTCTATGAACTTAAATGCAATTTATATGTAATTGGTTATGTTGTTTACCTTTAGAAAGCTCTAAATTCTAGCACAGAGTTTAAGTACAACATTTACTGTAGATGAAATAAATTATACTTAAGGAGTATGTGGTTATTTCTATAAAAATATTAATCATTGTGCTGTTATGTAAAAATTTAACTGCCTTATTATAAAATTGCTTTTATAACAAAATCATCTTCTCCTATCATTCTTTTTCATATTTTCCAGAATTATAACCCACCATAAAAGTAAAATTACTGCTTAAACCACATTCCTCTTTTAAGTAGTAAGTAGTTTGGTTATTATATTAATTCTTTATAGCTAATATTGTACCTTTAAGTACACTACAAATGTAATATGTAATTACATGTAAAATAGTACTATTATACATTAAGGCTTTTAAAGAATTAATTCATCTTCCAAAGTTTCAAATTTACTAGCAACTAATAATCAAGGTACTTTGATTCTCTGATGTTTTAATGATAAACCACAATTTTGTTTTTGAAACAGAAAATTGTTTTCATTTTTCATATATTACTTTGTTTAGGAAAATTTTATGTGTGGAATTTTAATATACAGAATTGATAGAGTAGGGAGAGAACAATTGGTTTACAGAAACTAAATTTCAAATTGTCTCGTAAGGAAAAAGAGAAGCATAATTTCAGGGACTGTTAGCATAGGCTAGCAGATTTTCTGATCTTCTGGAGTTGGAGGGTATATTTTCATGAGCTGAGAAATTGCATTTGAAATGGGTCTTGGATAATGGAAAAGTTTTCAAGTTGTTGCTAAATGTAGAGGAAGAGTATGCATTACTATTGGAAATGCTCTAGAGGCAACAGTAGAAAGAAAAAAACAGTGGGGAGTTGAATAGTACAAAATACTATCATTTGGCTGTAAATATACCAGCAAGCAGTAATCAATGAAGCTGTAAAATTTAGAGGTATGGTCTTTGTTCAAAATAGTGATGTAGGAATATCCTGACTTCACCTTCTTCCATGGACATATTGAATCTATAGCTCTATATGAAACAGTATCCTTTGGGGAAATAAACCCTAAAACTTGGTGGAGCAACCCCTTCACAGCGGAAATGAGAGAGAAACCATATCAAAGCCTTGGGGAAAGGGTTAGATACTATGTCATCATAAACCCCAACTCTAGGTGAGGCAACCCACAATTGGAAGGGAGCTCAAAACCTGGAGCTTCAATTTGAGACTCGAAATGTTTGTATACCTCATTAGGCACCCCATCATTTAAGACTGGCAGTTGAGAGACAAGCCCCCAAATGTATGGCTTTGAAGAACAACATGCCCAACATGCCCTTTGAAGGGCTCATGCCCAAAACACCTGCTGGGTTGTGGCAAACTATGAAACAGGTGTTAAAGAGCTCCATGCTGACTTGTCTGTTGTAGAGCCTGGCACAGAAGCAATTGTTTGAAAAGCACCTAAACTTTCTGTGAAAAAGACTCATTGGCTAATTTTAAAGCATTGGTGAGTAGAGGAGCCTGCAGGCATGGTCTCCAAGAATAGAGGCTAGTGAACATGAACCTACTACTCTCCTTCTGTCCTGCTAAAGCCAGTGGGCTACATCATTTTTTCCTTTTTTCTTTCCTTCTTTCTTCATTTCTTCTTTTAAACCTTTTTTTCTTTATCATCTGAAAGGGAGCTTTGGCATATGTCTGTTGCCCTTATTTTTATATCAGGTGTCCCAATTTTGGGGGCTGTCACACCGAGCATGTCCTTTGATTTCCTGGCCCTGGCAGCTAGGGAGGCTTATGTTCCAGGAACACATGAAACTGTAACAGAGAGAGAGAAAAAAAGTTCTTGGCAGACTACCACTTCCAGGGCACTGTCCAGATAGAAGACTGAAACACACTCCCAATCTTTCTGAGAAAGAGCTGTATTTGCTTGGGCAAGAGCTTTGGCCTGGAGGCTCTATGGAGGGTCTCTTAGGGATGGAGGCCACTGAATGCAATTGTTGTGCTCTCCCTTGGCCTTATTCCAGCTCACCAGTATCTTACAGAAAGGAGCTTATACCCTTCTCTGGTACCCTGACTTTTGTAGCTCTTGCCAGAGGACACTTCTACTTTGGCTGTATTGACCAGTGGGCTTACACTCATGGGTCCTACAGGACAATAATTAACAGAGACATAATTGTTAAATGACTATCATACCAAGGCACAGTGAGAGGTAACAGACCCAGGAGCTCAGTTTTTCTGTGAAAGTGGACTAATGTGCTTATCATCATAATCATAGCCTGACTGGCAGGCTTCTAATTAAACACAAAACTGAAGGCTGACTGTTAACCTTTCCCGACACCTCAGAGGGTGGGCACTATCTTGACGCCATCCCTCTGTCAGACTCCAGAGCACCACCATCTCTCAGAAGGGAACCCTTATATGTCACTGATGCTGCAGTTTTTATTCCTGGTATGTACCTTGTTTTTTTGTGGCTGCTGCCTAGCAGATACTAATTGATCACCTTGTAATGGGTGTGGAACAAGGTTCAGAACAGGGTGTAGGTGAGAAGCCCCAATACCCCCACAAGCCTTGCTTGGAGGCTGGGAAGAATGACAGCACAATGATTAAGAGTTACTTTGCACATCAATAACAGCTGGCTAGTACTACAGAAATGATTATAGATTGCCTATCCTGCTGAGGCCAGGGAGATGGGCATGACTTGAACTGTGATGTAGCCAGGAGGCGGTTCCCTGGTTGCTGCACCTGCGCAAGAGCAGGAAGGAGGTTCCCCTATGTCATGGGGCCACACCCTCCCAGACTAACAATGGCAGCCAGAGGAAGGCCAAAGAGACCAGAGAATGGGCAGATGTAGTTGATTGTGTGAGGAGTTGGAAATGGGGTTATGGAGGAAGTGCCAGGGTTTAAACGAGGCATGGGAGCCATTTTTCTCTTAGCCATGTGGCTTGGGAAGGAGAAGGGCTCTTGGCCATGCAGGGAGTGGCAGTGAGGGAAAAGACATGCTGTCTGTATTAAGGGATTCTTTTCCATGTGGTTTGAAAGAGAGTAGTGGATCATGTCTGCTCTAGCTTACTCAGGAGCTGCAAAGGAGTTGCTCATAAGATCCTGTCCTGCTACACCTGGATTTTACCTGAACTATCAAGAACTGTGCCTTTCCTGAGTTTCACCATGATCTAGAGTAACAAGGCACATGCTTTTCTGGACTATTATACAGAGGCCGATAGCAACGTATTCCAGATCCTGCACAGATAAGGCTGTGGGAAACTTTGGAGGATACTTATAGCCTGGTGGGAAGCATGGGAAGTTCTGGGTTTTGTGGGAAAGGAGGGCTGCAAGCTGAGATGCTTTAAATTCTCCCAAGGCTGGAATGTTGTAAATAAAGACCTGCTCCCTCCAGCATTAATTGTGAATTGGGTCATTCATCGAGACAGCATGTGGATGGGTCCTGGTCTACTCATCAACAACCTGGCTCTGGTGGATAGGATAGCTCTTATTCCTGGGTCCCATGGGACTGTAACAATTAAATAAACAGTTCTTGGAAAGTGACCAATTCCCTTGACACTGAACAGACAATAGTCTAAAATATACACCCAGCCTTTCTGTAATAGAGGTCTACTTACTTATTCTGTAGCTTCAGACTTAGAGGCAGGCTTCAGGTTTGACATACATCTAGGGGCTATAAACATGCTCTCGGGAATATAAACTGAAAGCATGTCATCTCTGTGTTCTCCCTCTACCTTACTCATCACCCAGAAAATAGTTTATATATTTATCTGGAGCCCCAATATTTGCACCCGCCAACTAAAGGACACCTCCACAAAACCCGGCTCTGGTGGCTGATGGAATTTATCCTTAAAGTTCCACAGGGCTCTGTATATTTGCATTCTTTAAAAACTGCTGGCTGAGGCTCTGGTTTCCAATCAGCCTGAATCTAGTTGCTGATGAGCTCCTCCCCTTTGGTACAGGGGTCTTGGAATACCATCAACTGCTGGGAGCTATTAAAAATACAGTAAGGTGCTTGACAATCACAAAGGTTTCACAGACAACCAAGAACTAGTACAAGGTTAAACAGTAAGGGTCATCTTCAACACAAAGCCAAGCCTTCAAGACTGTGAGAGGTGGCTAGGCTATTTCATCTAATGCCTGGAGAAAAACAGAGAGTCAAGCAAAATTAAGAAAATAAGAAACATGTTACAAATAAAACAACACTATAAAACCTCAGAAAGAGCTTCAATAAAATGGAGCTAATTAATTTAACTGATAAAAATTTCAAAGTATTGGTCATAAAGATGCCCATTGAAATCAGAAGAAATTAAGTGGATGAATGCAGTGAAAATGTCAAGAAAGAAATAGACAATATAAAAAACTATCAAGCAAAAGTTACACAGCTGAAGAATACAATAACTGAAGTGAAAAGAGATGGTAGAGGAGTTCAATAATAAACTACATGAAGCAGAAGAGTGGATTAGTAAACTCAAAGTTAGGGTAGAAGAACTGTCACCCAATCAGAGCAGGAAAAAGATTGAAAGTAAGTGAAAATAACTTATGCAATTTATGAAACAAAATCACACTGACTAACATTCACATTATAGGAATACCAAAAAGACAAAAGAGAGTGAAATGCAGAAAATTTATCGGAATAAATAATGGCTGAAAACTTCCCTGAGGAAAGAAACAGACATACAGACCCAGGGAACCCAGAGTGTTCCAAAACAAATGAACCCAAACAGACTCATACCAAGACATTAAAATGAAACTGTTAAAATTTAAACACGTGGGGAAAATGTTGAAACAAGCAATATGAAATCACTTTTTACATACAAGGAAACCCCCATAACACTATGAGCAGATTTTTCAGCAGAAACTTTGCAGGCAAGAAAGGAGTGGCACAATATATTCAAAGTACTGAAAGAAAAAAAAATTCCAACCAGGAATACTCTGCCTGGCAAATTTGTCATTCAAAGTTAAAGAAGAGATAAAGAGTTTTTCAGAGAAGCAAAACCCAAAGGAAGTAGAAAAATAACTACTATAATTAAAGGATACACATGATAAAAAGATACAAAATGTGACATTAAAAAATATAAGATGTAGGGGAAAAATATAAGTGTATAGCTATAGAATGCATTTAAACAAGTTATTATAAACTTTATACTGTTTTATTTTTTCTTTTATTGAATTTATTGGGGTGACACTGGTTAACAAAATTGTACAGGTTTCAGGTGTGCAATGCCACAATACATCACCTGTACACTGTACGGTGTGTTCACCACCCCAAGTCTATTCTTCCTCTGTTATCACTTATCCCCTCTTTACCCTCCTTTACGTCCTCCAACCTCCTCCCCTGGAAATCAGGTATTGTCTAAAATAGACTGTTTTGTTGATAAATGTAAGTTGTTACAAGTAAACTCATAGTAATCACAAAGCAAAAAATGATACTAGATACACAAAAGATAATGAAGAAGGAATCTAAGCCTACCACTAAAGAAAGTAATTAAACCATAATGGAAGAGAACAGCAGAAGAATAAAGGAACAGAGAAACTCCAAAATGGCCAGAAAACAGCAATATGGCAAGAAATATCTATCTATCAAGAATTACTTGAGATAGAAATAGACTAAATTCTCCTATCAAAACACACAGAGTGATTAAATGGATAAAAAACACCCATCTATATGCTGCATACAAGAAAGTCTCTTCAGACATAAGGAGACATACAGATGGAAAGTGAAGGGATTAAGGAAAATGGATATGGAAACAAAAGAAAATTGGGGTAGTTCTATTTATGTCAGACAAAATAGACTTTAATGCAAAAATTGTAATAAAAGGCAAAAAAGGGCATTATATAATAATAAAGGAATCAATCCAATAAGAAGACTTAATATATGTAAATATTTTTGTACCCTATTTAGGAGTACCTAAATATACAAAGCAAATTCTAACAAAACTAAGTGAAAAAATAGAGAGCATTGCAATAATAGTAGGGGGACCAGAATACCTCACTTACATCAATGAATAGTTCATGCAGAAAGAAAATAAGGAAAGGTCCTTAAACAACACTTAAAGCACAAGGATATATACACAGAGCATTTCATCCAAAACCAACATAGTACACATTCTTCATTTTTCTTAATGTATATGGAGCATTCTCCAAGGTAAATCATATTAGGCCAAAAAAATCTTAACAATATTTTAAACTTAAAATCATATCAAGTATCTTTTCAGACAACAATAATATAAAAGTAGAAATCAATTAAAAGAAGAAAACTAAAAACTTCACAAATGTGTGAAGACTTTAAAACATACTACTGGGCCCTGGCCGGGTAGCTCACTTAGAGAGTCATCCTGATATGCCATGGTTGTAGGTTTGATCTCTGGTAAGGGCACATACAATAATGTACCAACAAACCTTGGCCATTTTTAAAGTGAAACTGTCCTGGCTGGTGTGGCTCAGTGGATTGAGGACAGGCCTGCGAAGCAAAGGCTTGCTGGTTTGATTCCCAGTCAGGACACAAACCTGGGTTGCAGGCCAGGTCCCCAGTGGGGGGCACATGAGAGGCAACAACACATTGATGTTTCCATCCCTCTGTTTCTCCCTCCCTTCCCCTCTCTCTAAAAATAAATAAATAAAATCTTTAAAAAAATAAAAGTGAAACTGGACCACCAACTTACACCACACACAAGAATAAACTCAAATTGTGTAAAAGATTTAAATTTAAGTTTTGAAACCCTAAAAATCCTAGAAGAAAACAGAGGCAGTAAAAACTCAGATATCTCTAATAGCAATAGTTTTTTTCTGATATGTCTCCTAGGGCAAGAGAAGCAAAGAGAAAAAGAAACAAATGGGACTACATTAAAATAAAAAGCTGCACAGAAAAACAAACCATCACAAAATCAAAAGGAAACCCACTGTATGGGAGAACACATTTGCCAATTATACATCTGATGAAGGGTTAATTTCTAAAATTTATAAAGATATATACAAGTCAACACCAGGAAATAAAACAGTCCAATTAAAAAATGAGCAAAGAATCTGAACAGACACTTCTCCAAAGAGGACATACAGAAGGCCCAGAGACGTATGAAAAGATGTTCTGTGTCACTAATTACCGGAGAAATGCAAATTAAAACCACAAAGAGATAGCACTTCACATTGGTCAGAATGGCCATCATTAACAAATGAACAAACAGGTGTTGGTGAGGATGTGGAGAAAGGGAACCCTGGTGCACTGTTGGTGGGAATGCAGACTGGTGCAGCCACTGTGGAAAGCAGTATGCAGTTAGGGTACCTCAAAAAATTAAAAATGGAACTGCCTTATAACCCAGCGATCCCATTGCTGGGAATATATCTGAAGGAACCTGAAGCACTGATTCTAAAGAATATATGCAAAAAATATATATGCACCCCTATGTTCATTGCAGAGTTATTTACAATAGCAAAGACTTGGAAGCAACCCTATTGCCCATCAGTAGATGAGTGGATAAAAAAGCTGTGGTCCATTTACACAATGGAATACTACATGGCTGTAAAAAAAGAAGGAAATCTTACCTTTCGTTATAGCATGGGTGGACCTGGAGAGCATTATGCTAAGTGAAATAAGCCAGTCAGAGAAAGATAATTACCATGTAATTTCAGTTATATATGAAGTCTAATGGACCAAACAATCAAACAAACAAAATAGAAACTGACTCATAAATACAGAGAACAGACTGCCAGCTGTCAGAGAGGAGGAGGGTTGGGGGCTGAATGGAAAGGAATAAGGGATTAAGCAAAAAACAAAACCTCATACACAGTATGGTGACCACAGTATGGTAATTACCAGTGGGAAAGGGGGGCAGGGGGGGTAAAAGAGGGTAAGGGGGGATAAATGGTGATGGAAAGAGACTTGACTTTGGGTGGTGAACACACAATACAATATATAGATGACGTATTGTAGAATTCTACAACTGAAACTGATAGGGGACTCAAGAGTTGGAAAATTTTAGTTTAAGGTAAAAAGTTATAAGCCTAGTAAGTAATGTGTATGTTAAAGCTTTTGTTTCAGAAACTACAGATAAGGCCTTTGCTGGCTCCTGGGAAAACAGCCGACCTCCTGGGGCACTGCTAAAGATTATCACCTGGGGATAAGTGGAGGCATCTGGGCCATTGTGTTCCATGGAGAGACAGAGGACCACACACCCCTGGGAACAGTTAACTGCCCAGGACAGGAATGTTGCAGCTTCTTTCACCTAATCCTCCCTGAACTTCAAAACCCCTCACCTCACCTTGTTTATTCCCTGGTATAAAAACCTTGGCCTGGAAAGAAAAGACAAGATGGTCTGTGAGGGTATGAACCCTCCATCTTCTTAGATCGCCGGCCACCTGAATAAAGTGCCCATAAAGATTCAATCGCTGTCATTGCTTATTGGGTTTGGTAGTTACAGGCCACCCAAATGCCGATGTCTTTTCTAGTTTCAAAACCTATATAATTTTATTAAGCAACATTACGCAAATACATTCAATAAAAATGTTTTTTTAAAAAAGATGCGAATTCCTCTGCAAGACGGTGAAGCAGGAAGAAGTCACGGTAAAAAACAAAACACTTGAAAAACACTTGGATAGACAATGGGGAATAATAAAAAACAATGTTTAATGTTCTCTGTTTTAAAATGATGAACATTTTAAAAACATTATATTTTAAAGATATTACAACTTACTTTTATTTCGTTTTGAAACAAAAAGTAAAATTCCAACAGTTAACTGGGTTTTTATAGTTTAAACTTTCAGAATAAACTGAGAAAACTATGGTAATGCATGGCAAATTAAAGTCATATACTCTGTTCCTGATTGAAGTGTACAACTCATGGAAACTCTGAATTTATCAAAACCAAAATTTCAATTTTCTTTGCCCACAATATCCTCTAAGGCGAATGCTTTCCTAAACAACTGAATGATGCTGACGAACAGTTCTACTTCTCATTAGAGGTAAATGATTTTTTTGTTTTGTTTTGTTTTACTCAATAAACTACGTTATTTCCTCTTGTAGCTGTACCAGCCTGCAGTTCTCTACCGGATATCTGGGTAGAAAGGGTAAGGTTCTTGGCTTTCTCTTCATGCATTAAAAAATAGAACTTAAAAATCTCTCTGAATTGAAAGCGACAATGTGAGTTTCTGCTGCCTCCACTGAAAATGTAATCCTGACTCTGCTAATATCTTACTTTTTAAAGGATGCATTGTTATGAAGAATGGAGACTACAGTGAGGTAATATCTATTTATAAGTTTAAACGGTTAAAATGTTCATTGAAACTGCTGCATGTTTTATTAAGGAAATGTGGCTGTCTAGAGGGAAAGCTCCTTTCTCTACAATGTAGTATGTAATTGACATAAACCAGGAATCCAGACTTAAATTAAACATTGCTCCTAACAAATTGATGTTAAAAGTAGGATAGTGGTTGATTAAACAAATTTCTGTTAGTCTGAGCAGTGGAGGGGGAAAACTTAAAAATTTAAATCCAGGGTTTTGTCAACCAAATTAAGCAGCATAAAAATGGTGAATACATTTAAATGTTTAAATCTTTTCATAAGCTGAGACTTGACATGTTTCCTTTGATTGGGACATTTTCCATGCATGCATTCTGGGGTGGGACTTGAGAGCTTGAAATAGCACAAAAGGATTTTATCGAGCCCAAGAATCTAGCACAGCTGTCAAATCTCAGAGGGACAGATTCTCAATTTATGATAAACATTTCTTTGGATGTATTTTTAATTTGAGAACATGGGAAATATTTTAAGAAGTAGATCCAAATGTATGCTGTCTTTGTTAGAAGGAATTTCCTCCATTTTCCTTACTTGAAATGATAAAATAGGCTCTGCCTTTTTAAAAAAGTCTGGTAATTTCACACTTGGAGTTTGATTATTAAACATGTAAGATTATTTAGAATATGTAAAAATTATATACATCCTAGAGAAGTTAGTGCAAGTCATCCAAGATATCAGTGAGATCTATTCATATTGATATCTTCAGTGTATTTTGTATATATTGAATTCCCCCAGATTAAACAGTTGGAGATACTAAATTCCCTTTTAGTAAAGATGACTCAATAATGATTTTTACAGTGAAATATAAGGATAAAGACTTTACTTTACTACTGGATTTATTTTCCAGAAACAAAATGTAACTAACAGCTGTATTCTACATGAGCATGACTCACAGGATGGCACTAACTGCATATTATGGTTGCCAAGTGGCAGCATAATGTTGGATATTGAAAGCAGCTCTGCTTAATCTTTTTGACCACAAGTATAGGTGTGGCTTTTCCTCCAACGAAGCAGTTCCAAAGTGGCTGAGACTTGGGACAGTGTATGAAACCCAGGCAGGCAAGGCAGCTGCAGGGCTTTGGGAACCTCCAGAAGAGCTGAGGTCAGCAGTTTTCCTTGGACTGAAAATTTCTTCCCCTGAAATTGTGTTTTGGCAGGAATATGAAGACAGGACCTCCTCGGCAGACTTGGAAACTCTGGATTGAGTTTTTTCACTCCAGTCTGCTCCCCTTCCCTCAAATACCTAGCAAGTTAACTTGAGTTAACTTAGAAGAGGCTGATTATTTAACCAGCTTCTGAGGCTGGGTTGGAAGAGGGAGGAAATGAATCACCTCTCTATCCCTAATTAAAAAGGTTAACCTAAAGCTCGTTCTTAGTAGGGACTAGGTATTTACTAAATTGTTAGAGTCCTAGGGGGAGGGAGGTTTTGCTGTTGGCTGACTTTACTGAGGTCTTGCTTACTGCAGCTGTGAACGTGAGTGTCTTAGATGCCTGAGAAATTATTCACTACAGCTTGAGACAGTTTTTCACTTGGTCAAAATTATTGCTTAAGATTAGGAAATAATACTTGCATATAATTCTGGGGGTAGTAAATGATAACATACTACTAGAACTAGATTTACAAATTAGCAACAGCTTAGCATTTTATTTTAAGACTGGGAGAAGGCATCCTCAACCTGTATGTCTCCTAGATTTAACTGTGTGTCTGCCTCCAACCAGAAGTGAAACTATTAGTAATGTATTACTAGAAATTACTTACTGTTTCTCTAACCTCCTATCTTTTGAACTATAAATATTCCTGGGAGTTGTAAAGGCTAAGTTACAGGCAATTCAGCAAATGAGTTTCTGAGTTTGATTTGTCAGCCAGCTCCTAGATTTTCTTAAACAAGGAAGGCTGGCACTTCAGAAGGTACTAGGTTATTGAAAAGAGGACAATGGGAGGAAATGGAAGACAATAAAGGGTAATGGAAAGGGAAGTTTGCTGACTTCATACACCATGACTACTTATTAACCAGAAGTGTATAATGCATATTTCCATACCTAGCCAACAACCTATGAATGTAACTATGAACAGCCCAAAGAGTGAGCAGTGCCAATCATGGGGTTAACTTTTCTGGCTTTAAACTAGAGCAATGTTGCTGCATCTCTGCAGGCTACAGGATTGGTTCGGATTTACCATCAAATTTCCTGAATGTCTTTCCTGGGAGTTGGCTCTGATGGAAGATTCAGTTCAATGGCTACAGGATAAGCACTTTTTTTTTTTTACTTCCCCTCCTCTCCCAGAGGCTTCTGAAGGATTTGTAATTGTATTTGCCAAAGCCAGAGAGCAATTTGTATGTCAAACAAAACCAAGCAGAAACCTATTTCTTGATTGTGAATCAACATTCATGAGAATGAATAGCCTGGAAAGTTCGAATTTGGTAAGTCATAAGGTGATTTTCTCCAAAGCATGTTATATATGAAACAAATGAGTTCTTTTTTTATTGGTTTCCTCATGCAGCTAGACAATTGTGTTTCAGCACATTTCAAGAGGAAGTCTTTTTTAAAAACTTTTTGTTCTGAAATATTTTTATATTCATAAGAAGTTATAAAAATAATATAGAGCATCTGTGTGTTCCCTTTACCTAGCTTTCCCCAATGATAAGATGCTTTGAAACTATAGCACATTATCAAAATCACAAAACTGACATTGGAATAATACTAAGTAAACTACAGATTTTATTTAGGTTCTGACAATTTTTACATGCACTAATTTGTGTGTATGTATAATTCAATGACATTTTATAACATGTATGTATTTGTGTAACCACCACCAAAATCAACATTCAAAATTAGAGCCCATGACCCACAACAACAAAAAAATACCTTCGTGCTACATCTCTACTTCACAATTCCTCCCATCCCTAACACTCTGGCAATTACTGATATGTTGTTCTCCATCTCTATACTTCTATTATTTTGAGGACATTATATAAATGCTACATTTTCAGATTGGCTTATTAAAATTAGTATAATGTCCTTGAGACCTATGCAAGTCATTGTGCGTGTCAATAGTTGGTTTGTTTTTATTGCTGAGTACTACTCCATTTTCTAGATGTACCACAGTTTTTTAAATTTATTTACCCACTGGAGGATATTGTTTCCATCTTTGGGATATTAAAAATAATGTTGCTATGAAAATTAATGTACAAGTTTTGTGTGGAAAGTCATGCTTTGATTTCTCTTTAGTAGCTAACAGAGTAGAATACCTAGCTTATACAGTAAGTGAATATTTACTTTTATATAAAAACTGCCAAAGTGATTTTCAGAGTAGTTGTACCATTTACCATTCCTAACAGCAATCATGAGAGATCCAGCTGTTAATCCTAGTCAGCACTTATTGTCAGTATTTTTTAATGATATACATTCTAATAGGTATGTGTGGTATTTCATTGTAGTTTCAAATCACATTTTTCTAAAGGCTGGTGATGTTGAATATCTTTTAATATGCTCATTAGTGGATTATCTATATCCTTTGCCAATTTTCTAATTGGATTCTTTGTTTTATTACTGTTGACTTTTGAAAGTTTTTTATATAAATGAAAATATTTTTGGATGTGTGGCTTGCAAAAATTTTCTCCAAGTCTGTGGTTGCTATTTTTATTCTCTTAAGAAGGTCTTCTATAAAACAAAGTTTTAATTTTTAATGAAGGTCAACATGTTGATTTTGTTTATTTTTTTTGGGTCATTCTTTTGGTGGCATATCTAAAAACATTTTACCAAGCCATAAATCCTGAAGATTTTTCATGTTTCATCTAAAAGTTTTATAGATTTTAAATTGGACATAAGATCAATTTTGAGTAAATTTTTATATAGGATATGAGGTTTAGCTCAATATGACTTTAGTTTTGGTTATAGATGGATTCCAATTGTACCAATATCATTTGTTGACAAACTGTTCTTTCTTTATTGAATTTTGCACCTTTATAAAAATATCAGTCTGCTTTGTAAAAATACCAGTGTGGATCTATTTCTTAATTTTCTATTGTTTCCTTAATTTGTATATCTCATCCTCTACCAATACTACATAGTTTTGATTATTTTCACCATATGGTAAGTCTTAAAATTGGGTAATGTGATTGTTCCAAATTTAGTTTTGTTTTTCACAATTGTTTTAGCTCCTTTGTTTTTTCCACATAAATATCAGAATAAGATTGTTTATATGTACAATAATACATGCTAGAATATACTTCAATACATAGAATGTACCTCAGCATATATAACAAGCCCACAGCTAAAATCATAGTTGACGGTGAAAGATGCAAAGTTTTGTCTCTAAGATCATGAACAAGACAAGAGTGGATACTCTCACAACTCCTATTCTTTATAGTACAGATGTCCTAGCCAGAGCAATAAGGCAAGGAAAAGAAATAAGAGGCATGCAAGTAGGAATATAAGTGGAAAATTGTCTCTGTCTGCATACGATATAATCCTATATAGAGAATATCCTAAAGATTTCACTAATAAACTGTTAGAATTAATCAAAAAATTTAGTAAAGTTGTACAATACAGATGGGCATACAAAATATTGTGTTTCTACACACTCACAATAAATTATCTGAAATAGAAATAAAGAAAACTTATCTGAAATAGAACTAAAGAAAACAATCTCATTTACAATAGCAAAAATATTAAAAACTTAGGAATAAATTTAACCAAGGAGGTGAAAGATCTATGTACCAACATTATAAGATTTTGATGAAAGTGAAGAAAACACAAACACATGAAAAGATCTGGTGTTCATAAATTAAAAGAATTAATATTATTAGGTTTATTATAATGCTTATAATTACCAAAATGATCTATATATTCAATGCAATCTCTATCAAAACTCCAAAAGCATTTTTCACAGAAATAGAAAAAACTACTGAAAATTCATAGAGAACAAAAGACCCCAAACAGCCAAAGCAATCCTAAGAAAGAAGAACAAACCTGGAGGTATTAAATTTCTGATTTAAAACATGGAAATAAAGAACAAAGTGACAGTGACAAGAGGGGAGAGGGAGAGGGATAGTGGGGAAAGAAGGAGAAGGGTAAAATTAAGGAACATGTAAAAAGCACCCATGGACAAAGGCAACAGGGTGTAGGATTGAATGTGGAAGATGGGGGGGTGGGTGAGGCAGGGGAGAATAATAGGGAGGAATGGGGACAACTGTAATTGAACAACAATAAAAAACTAAAATACAAACAAAAACACAATATTACAGTGCAATATTAATCAAACAATATGGTACTGGTATAAAAACTGATACATAGACCAATAGACTAAATCAAGAACCGAGTAATAATTCTATGTATTTACAGTCACCTAATATTTTTGTTAAGTATATTTTATTGATTATAGTATTACAGTTGACCCATTTTTCCCCTTTGCCTCCTTCTGCCTGGTATCCCTATTCTCTCCAGCAATCCCCCCCTTAGCTCATGTCCATGGGTTGTACATATAAGTTCTTTGGCTTCTCTATTTCCTATACTATTCTTAACCTCCCCCTGTCTATTTTGTAACTACCATTTATGCATCTTATTCCCTGTACCTTTTCCACCATTCTCCCCTCTCCCTCGAACTGATAACCCTCCATGTGATCTCCATTTCTGATTCTGTTCCTGTTCTAGTTGCTTGCTTAGTTTGTTTTTTAGATTCAATTGTTGATAGTTGTCAATTTAATGCCATTTTAATGTTCATTTTTTTTGCTTTTAAATATATTTTTTTAAATTGTTGTTCAAGTACAGTTTTCTGTCTTTTACTCCCATTCCAGCCCACTAATGTTCATATTTTTTATCATTTTTTTTTCTTAGATAAGTCCCTTTCACATTTCATAGAATAAGGGCTTGGTGATGATGAGCTCCTTTAATTTGACCTTATCTGGGAAGCACTTTATCTGACCTTCCATTCTAAATGATAGTTTTGCTGAATAGAGTAATCTTGGATGTAGGTCCTTGCTTTCCATCACTTTGAATATTTCTTGCCTGCAAGGTTTCTTTTGAGAAATCAGCTGACAATCTTATGGGAACTCCTCTGTAGGTAACTCTCTGCTTTTCTCTTGATGCTTTTAAGATTCTCTCCTTATCTTTAAACTTCGGCTTTTAATTATGATGTGTCTTGGTCTTGCCCTCTTTGGGTCCAACTTCTTTGGGACTCTCTGAGCTTCCTGGACTTGTATATCTATTTCCTTCACCGAATTAAGGAAGTTTTCTTTTTTTTTTTTTTCAAATAAGTTTTCAATTTCTTGTTCTTCCTCTTCTCCTTCTGACACCCATATGATTTGGATATTGGAGTGCTTAACGTTGTCCCAGAGTTTTCTAAGCTTCTCCTCATTTTTTTGAATTCTCGTTTCTTCTTTCTGTTTCAGGTGAATGTTTATTTCTTCTTTTTGTTCCAAATCGTTGATTTGAACCCTGGCTTCCTTCTGTTCATTGTTGGTTCCCTATATATTTTTCTTTATTTCACTTTGTGTAGCCTTCACTTCTTCCTTTATTTTGTAGCTGTACTCAATCATTTCTCTGATCATCCTGATCACCAGTGTTTTGAACTCTGCATCTGACTGGTTGGCTGTCTCCATGTCACTTATCTCTTTTTCTGAGGTTTTGTTCTGTTCTTTCATTTAGGCCATATTTCTTTGTCTCCTCAATTTGGCAGCCTCTCTGTTTTTCTGCATATTATGTAGAGCTGCTTTGACTCCCTGTGTTGGTGCAGTTGTTACATTGTAAGGGATGGAGCCTTAGTTATTTGTCAGGGCAGGGAAAACTGCTTTGCTGCTTTATGGCACTATCTGTGAGGGATAGGTCAGAAAGGGAACAATACCACCTGCTTGGCTCTCACTTCATTTCCAGTCACTTCCCCCACTTCCTTTAAGTGACTGGTGCCATTCTAACTGCTGCCCTGGTGCTGATTCCCCAAGTGAATGTTTTGTGTATGCTCTAGGACCCTGTGGGCCTTTAAACAGACTCTCCTGAGAGACTGACAATTTCTTCTGCCACCCCAACCCCCACTGGTCTTTACAGCCAGAAGTTAAGAGGCTTTATTTGCTGGTGTCAGAACCTTGGGCTGTGTGGTCTGGCCTGGAGCTAGGATCAATTACTCCTTTGTTGTCCCTCCTTTTTCTCATCTGCTTCATGTGAATGTGGGGCCATCCTTCTCAGCAGCCACTGTCACCACTGCCTCGCTATGATATACTGCATTCTCTCTGCCCTGGCTGCCTATCTCCACCTCTCCTACCAGCCTGGATGAATGTTTCTTCTTTAAATCCTTGGTTGTCAGATTTCCATACAGTTAAATTTTCTGGAAATTCTGATTATTATTTCTTTTTAGATTGGTCGTTATCCTTCTTATGGTTATGGGAGGAGGTGAAGCATGTCTACCTATGCCTCCATCTTGGCTGGAAGTCACAGTAACCTAATGTTTGAGAAGAGACCAAGAATACCAATTAACTGAAAGGTAGTCTCTTCAACATATGGTGCCTATGTATTTACAATTGTTAGATCTTGAATAATGACCCTCTTTGTCTCTTTATATATATATATATTTTACTTAAAGTCTGTTTTGTCTTATACAGGTATAGCTACGCCAGCTTTTTCTTGTTTTCCATTTGCATGCAATATCTTTTTCTCTTTTTTCACTTTGTGCCTATCTGTGTTCTTACATCTGAGGTGAATTTCTCTTAGGCAGCTTGTAGTTATTATTTCTTAATCCCTTGAACAAGCCTATGCTTTTTGGTAAGATAATTTAATGCATTTATATTTATAGTAATTATTGATAGGTATGGAATTATAAATCACATGTTAATTGTTGCTGTGGTCTAGTTATTTTGTCTCTTTCTTCCTTTTTTGTTGTCCTTTGTAAGTTAATGATTTTCAATAGTGGTATGCTTTGATTTCTTTCTTTTTACTTTTTGTATATCTGCTGTACATTTTTGCTTTGTGGTTATCATGAGACTTACATAAAACATCTTATAGATGTAACAGTCTATTTTGGGCTGATAATAACTAAATTTAGATTGCATACACAAAACTGTATTCTATTATTCCCTTATCACATATTTATTGTTTGTTATCATAATTTACCACTTTTTATATCATGTATCCATTAACAAATTATTGTATCTACACTTATTTGTAATACTTTTGTTTTTAAAACTTATACTGTAGTTAAGTGATTAACACAATATCATACTACAATACTGGAGTATTCTAAATTTCACTGTTTACTTAACCTTTACCAGTATGTATTATAACTTCATGTTTTGTTCTTAGTTATCACAGTTTTATTTCAGCTCGAAGAACTACTTTCAGGATTTCCTGTAAGAAAGTTCTAGAGGTGATGAACTCTTTCAGGTTTTGCTTGTTTTGGAATGTCTTAACTCTCCTTAATTTCTATAAGACAATTTTGCCAGTCAATGTTTTCTTAATTGACAGTTTTATTTTCCAGCATGGTTTCTTTCTTAAAAGGGTTTTGTTATATAAAATAATTTTATTTTTGTACTGTTTTAAAATTTTTATTTGTGTTTGATTTATACTACATTAGTATAATATTTCTTGGAAGAGATCTTTTGGGGTTCAAATTTTAGGGTGAACTATTAGCTTCTTGAACTCAATTTTCAATCTCTTCTCACATATGTGAAATACTCAGCCATCATTTCTTTAAATAAGCCTTCTGCAAAAGAGCAGAAAAACAATTCTCCTTTTCCCCCTTCTGTGATGACAATTTATGCATAGATTGTTTCTTTTAATGATATACCATAGTTCACATAGGCATTTCTTACTCTTTTTATTTATTTATTTATTTTTGCTTCCTTCTCAGGATGACTTCAACTGTTGTTTCTTATGTATAATTTACTAGTTCTTTATTCTGATTGATCCTGCTTGATGTTGAAGCTCCCTATTGAATTCTTCAGTTTGGTCAATTCTTCAAATCTTGCATTGCTGTTTCATTTTCCATTTTTTTTGTTTAATTTCTATGGGCCAATGAATTTTTAAAACTTTCATGTAGTGTTTTCTCTGTGTTCTTTTGCAGTTCACTGAATTTCTCTAGAAGGATTATTCTGAATTCTTTTTTTACAAGTAGGCACTTCATAGATTTCCATTTCCTTAGGGGAAGTCACTGATGTTTTAATTAGTTTCTTTTTGTGCAGTAATATTTCCTTGATTATTCATGATCTTTGAGGTTGTAGGCACCTTGTTCATTCTTTATAGATTGGCTTTGGCAGACAAAATTTGTTACCAACTGGCACTTCCAGAGATTACAGTGGGCTGTCTGATGGTGTCCATGGGTGGCACTGCTACTGGTGTTTTTGAGCCTGCAATTCTTGTCATTGGGTCTGCAAGTAGTTAGGCTTGTTGTATGGATACATGGGAACCAGTCTTGTGACTGGGTCTGGGGGAAGGGCCTGGCTCTCCAGTCTGTAGTGATAGATAGGCTTGAGCCCAGCATCTATGCAGGTAATCCTGGATCCTAGATATAACAGAGTCAATTAGTGCTAGGGACCAATAGGGTGGCCCCAGGATCTGAGTGCAGGGATCAGTCCAGTACTTGAATGGATTTTGGGGGCACCT
The DNA here is from genome assembly GCA_004027735.1 of Carollia perspicillata. Lineage (NCBI taxonomy): Eukaryota > Metazoa > Chordata > Mammalia > Chiroptera > Phyllostomidae > Carollia > Carollia perspicillata. Next base: position 47,904 of record PVKM010000767.1, on the reverse strand, counting down.
GGGTCAAAGGATGCTCCATGGGTTATGGGAGCTGGCTGTTCCTGGGATGTAGTGGGAGCCTGGATTCATGCCTCTGGTTTTATTTTGTTTATAAGTTTATTGTGTTCATTAGATTCCACATATAAGTGGGATCATATGGTATTGTCTTTCTCTGACTGGCTTATTTTGCTTCTGCACTGTTGGTGGGAATGCAGATTGGTGCATCCACTGTGGAAAACATTATTGAATTTCCTCAAAAAATAAAAATGGTCATCTTTCTCTACATCTTACTAGCATTTGTTGTTTGTTGATTTTTTGATAATAGCCATTCTAACAGGTGTGAAGTGACATCTCATTATGTTTTTATTTTTCATCTTTCTGATGGCTAGTGATGTTCAACATTTTTTCATGTCTGTTGGTCATCTGTATGTCCTGTTTGGAGAAGTGTCTTTTCAGACTGCCCATTTTTTAATTGGATAGTTTGTCTTCCTGATGTTGAGTTGTGTAAGTTGTTTATATATTTTGTAAATTAACCCCTTATCAGATGTATCATTTGCAAATATATTTAGCAATCCCACTTCTGGCAATATATTGTAAAAATCCTGAAACACTAATCAGAAAAAAATATATGCACCTCTATGTTCACAGCAGCACTATTTACAATAGCCAAGATTTGGAAGCAGCCCTAGTGTCCATCAGTACATGAGTGGATAAAAGAGATGTTTACACAATGGAATTCTACATGGCTGTAAAAAGGAAGGAATGCTTACCTTTTCCAACAGTATGGATGGACCTCCAGAATATTATGCTAAGCAAAATAAGCAAGTCAGAGAGAGACAATACCATACGATCTCATATATGTAACACAAACACACAGACAACAGCATGGTGATCGCCAGAGGGAAAGGGTATGGGGGATAAAAGAAGGTGGGCAAAGGGTGGGTAAGTGGGGATAGAATGAAAGTTTGCTTGGGCTCATGGGTATACGATGCAGTGTACAGATGATGTTTTATTGAGTTATATACTTGAAACCTGTGTGGTTTTTTGAACTAGTGTCACTCTAATAAATTCAATTTTTAAAAAGCTGATGAAAAGCCTTAAAACAAAAGTTTTTTTTTTTTTTGCTTGGATTAAACTTAAGTATCTTTGTTTTTCACAACAAAGGAGAACATTGGAATTCTGAGATGACATAGTTTACTTTTCTATAAAACATATTTTAGAAACATGGTTTATATAATCCATACCAGTGTTTTTTCTGAAAATTAATAACAATATTTATTTATATTTTATTTAAACATTTTTCTTTTTTGAGTTATGAATTATTTTACCATATTTTTATTACCATTTATTCTCTTTATACTCCCCTTATTGAATCAGTTGAATATGAATGTTTCAGATAAGTTTATTAGGTTTTTCTCAAAGGTCAGTTATGGTAGAAAAAAATATTAAAAGCTCAACTTTTTATTATAGCATTACAAGAACTGCAGATTTTAAAAAATCCCTATTTTTTCCTAAAATCTAAACACAATGGAATATTTCTATCTTTAGTTTTGTTTTCTTTTATTATAATTTTTGTTCCACACAGTCAACACAGGAGAAATAATGGAATGAAGGTAAATAGATCAGATTGTACTGCACAGTGACAAAAATTAGGTCACAAACTTTTTGTGTGAGTTTCCTCATTCAAGGTGGAAAGAATATTAGTTGTTTTAGTCTATTTGGGCTGCTATAACAAAAATACTATACACTGAGTTGTTTTAATAAAATTTATTTCTCACAGTTCTGGGGGCTAAGTCTAAGATAAAGATGCCATGAGATTTAGTGTCTGGTAAAAGTCCACTTCCTGGCTCATAGACAGTGCTCTGTTCACTGGTAGAAGGAGCAAGGGAGCTTTCTGTGGTCTCATTTTTAGAAAGGTACTAATCCCCTGATGACCTAATCACCCCCCAAAGACCCTGACTCAAAATACCATCACAGTGAAGATTATGTTTCAACACATGAATTTGAGGGGAGCATAAAAATTCAAACACTCAGTCTATAGCATTAATTAAATGATTCACAGTATTTGTTAGGAGATAGTACATGGTTTCTCAGATAACACACAAACTTTGCTGATCTAAACAGTGCTTTAGGGAAGTGGTTTTCAACATGTGGTCCTTAGATCACATGGGACTCTTAGAAGTATGAATTCTTGGGCCTTAACCTTGACCTACAAAATCAGAAACTCGAGGAGGGATAGCCCTCCAAATGTTTCTAAAGCATGCTCAAGTTGGAGAACCATTGTATTAAGGTTGGAATAATAAATTCTGTTTGGATTGATTTGTACTAGGTAGAGGAAGTTGCTTTGAGGTAGACCTTAAAGAATGAGTGAGAATACTTCCTCCAGCTAAAAAGAACTTGACATATTTGGAAAATCAATAGATCTGACATTGTGGTGTTATGGGGAAGAGTATCAGCTTTGGAATTTCATAGAGGATGCCTTCCTGAAGACATTATACATCGAAAGCTGAAAAATTTCACTTTCAAGAGCTCATTGAAAGGAAATTAATTCCTCAAATGTTCATAGAAGAATGTTTTTCAAGGTATTGTTTCTAAGAGTGAAAAAATGACTATGAAGCTCAATATGCACTAGAAAAATAAATTATGATACACAATTCTGGTAGAATTCTAAGAATGTATTAAAATGATTATTTAGATACCTATTTATTGACAAGATACTGTATTCATAATTATGATCAAATAGAAACTGATTATAAAATGTATGTGAATATGAGTCAAGTTTAGTTAAAGTATTTACACATGTTTTTAGTTATAGATCTATTAGCTTAAAAAGAAAGTAGAGTACTATCCACCACAATGTTAGCAATGGAAATATTGGCAATACATATTTGGTTTGTTTTTACTTATCTCTATTTTCTAATGTGAAACTCTATTTCTTGTGTGAAAAAATAATGAAGGTTTAAAAACAACCTAATCTAAGACTTTTAAGCAGATTTTCACAATCTTATCTTTAGGGACTAAGAATACTCATTCTGTTTTTAAAAACACTGTATTTTCCTGGAATATTTGGAAAGAACTAATCCTTCTTATTGTAACAGTTCACTGTCAAGGTTAGTATTCGAAATCTGGCATAGGTTTATTTCTGAAAGTTTGTATTATTATTATATAATTGCAAAAATATGGTTTTCATATTACAGTTTCTTGGAAAAATAAAAATTGCTCTGTGGTTTTGCCAGTAATTTTCTATGTGAATTTGGAAAATTTAACTTCCCTGTTTTTTGGCCTTTGTTTTCTCATCTGTAAAAAGTTGCAAGATCAGATCCTGATGAACTTTAACAGCTCTAATATTCTAAGAATATGTAATAAATTTAGAAGACAACCTCAGAGAACTATATGAGAAAGTATGGAGGCTTAAAAAATATCCAAACTCCTTAAAACACCCTTTAAAGAATTCTTTTCCAGTCATTATGCAGGAGATTGTTGATACTTTTGTATGGTTTCTCCCTTAATTGAATTTTAAAACAAATTATGTGTTAAATATCAAGATATTTGAATGTTGGTATACTTCTGACACCTGGTGGTCAAATTAAACATCACAGCTAAATTCTAATTCCCCGGACACTCATTCACTTCCTCTCAACAGGACTTTCCCCCCCTTATTTATCTATTCATCATGCATCCAGTCATTCACTCAATAAACACTTGGTGGATATCACCTATGTTTAAGACACTTACTATGAAGGAAAGGAAGAAGTAATAATGAGTTTTTGGTATGTATGAGATTGCAGGCTATTTTGGGCAACAGAATAGACTCCATGGAATTAATTAGAAGTCAGGGAAGGCTTCTTGGAAAAAGTGAGCTTTGCCTCTCTTGGGGCTTTAGTTTCCCCATCTGTAAAATGGTGGCAATATTTTATTGTTGCATGGTATTGCTGTTTATGATGCACAGCCAGAGTGTGTATAAAGTACTTAGTATACGCCTTGTCCAAAGTAGAAACCAACTGATTATTAGCTGTTATTATAACCAATCTAAAGATAATCAGGGGTGATTTCATGTATATCAACTATTCTCTAAATTTTATTTCAAAATTAATTCAGGCTCAAGTTTACACAGTTTTTTCTTTAGATTGACTATGCGGAACATGAGATTAGTTATTTTAGTTAATTCAGTGGATAAACAAACCACAAAAGAGATATTTACAATTTGCTAGACAAACTGGTCAATTCAGCAAAATGGTCAACTCAGTTAAAATAACATTAAAAGCTGTTTAATTAAATGAGCTGATTGCTTCACTGCAAGGAGATGTCAGTTAGTAGATATAGTCTATTTGAAAATCCCATTTAGTCAGTGCAAAAGGATCAAACAGTCTGTTTGACATTATGCGAGCAGTGTGTGGGTTAACTTAATCTTAAAACTTTCTAAGTTGCTTGTGCTTAGGGTTAAGGAGGCATTTTCTTAGACCCTATGTTGCTTTCAGTTGTTAAGGTTGAGTCTGTCTCATTTTCTCTTTAATTACATAAAATATGAAGCAAACTAACTGTCTTTGCAAGCAATAAAAAGTACAAGGAATCATTAAAAGCTCATCTATTCTTTATTTTTTCTACAGCTAGACACTGAAGTTATATTTCTTAAAAATATCAAACTTTTGGGTAGTTAAACTGCCATTTTCAAGGTTAAAAGAAAGAGTAGTATAGTGGATTTTCACCAAAAGCAATAATGTTCTGATCCAAAAAAAAAACAAAAACAAGAGCAAGGACCATACCATTTTAGAAATGAATGTCTTACCTGAATAAAAACAAGATTTGAGAGAGGACAGGATTGCTGTCTTTAGATATTTGGAGTGTTTCTTGTATAACAGAACTTTGTTTGGCTTTGATAGGCAGAACTAGGTTGAAATGACAGATTTTTGATTCATTAGAGGAAAGAACTTTGTAACAACTACAATTATTAAAAATAGACATTTCTCCAAAGAAGACATGCAGATGGTCAACAGACATGAAAAGATGCTCAGTATCACTAATCATAACAAAAATGTAAATCAAAACTACAATGAGATATCACCTCACACCTGTCAGAATGGCTATTTATCAAGAAGTCAACAAATGAGAAACATTGGTGAGTATGTGGAGAAAAGGGAACCCTTGTGCATTTTAAGTTGGGGAAGCCACTATTGGAAAAAGTATGGAGGTTCTTAAAAATGTGGAGAAAATGGAACCTTTGTGCACCGTTGGTCAGATTGTGAGTTGAGCCACCTATTAATAGAAAAAGTATGGAGGTTCCTAAAAATATTAAAGCATTAAAAATAGCAAATTTATTTCTAGGTATTTATTCAAAGAAATTAAAACAATAATTCAAAAAGTTATATACACCCTGATGTTCATCTTAGCACTATTTACAATAGCCAAGATATGAAAACAGCCTTAGTGTCCATTGATTGATAAATGGTTAAAGAAAATCTGATATATATACACAGACACACATATACACAAGGAAAATACTCAGCCATAAAAAGAATGAAATCTTTCTATTTGCAACAATATGGGTGGACCTAAATGATATTATGCTAAGTGAAGTAAGTCAGACAGAGAAAGACAAATACCATATGATTTCACTATGTGGAATCTAATGAACAAAATATAAACAGACTAATAGATACAGAGAACAGACTGATGATTGCCAGATGACAGGAGGATAGGGGGTTGCTGGGTGAAAAAATAAAAAGATTAAGAAATACAAATTGGTAGTTACAAAATAGTCATGGGGCTGTAAATTACAACATAGGGAATATAGTCAATAATATTGTAGTAATTATCTATAGTGTGAGGAGTAGACTTATCAAGGTGCATAAATGTCTAATCACTATGTTGTACACTTGAAATTAGTATAATAATGTGTGCCAAGTATACTTTAAAATATTTTAAAAATGTAACTATCTACATTAATAAATTTTCACTGAACTTTTCCTGAAAGCTGAATTAGAAATAGCTCCTTTTGTTACATCTACCAGAAGATACCCTATAGTACTTCCCATACTTTGGTAGTTTTCTTTGAAATGGTTGCAAGGATAGTCTCAATACATGTGAATGTCTGAAGCTACTATAATTCTGTAAATAAACACAGATCATTAAAGTTACAGAAGCCTCTAGAATCTGCCATGATTTATGAGCAGAACTAATTTTGCCCTCAGCTAAATTCTGAAAGAGGCAAAAATAATCTGAGTTTCACCATCTTTTCCAAGCCGCTATCCTTCTAAACCTGGTGACCTCCTGGCCATTTCCCAGGCTCTTATCCTGTTTCATTTCCAAATGTTTATATACTTACCCCTAGGAATCACCTAATCCCTGGTAAAATTGAACTGAAAAATTGATTAAATTTTCTCTTGCCCAGAGTTGATGATAGGGAAACGAGCTAGATTTCAAATTTACAATAAAGATGGAGACAACTGAGAAGCTGAAATGTGGCATTGCACAAGAATGTTAGAATGTATGTTTTGGGGCTATGCTTTTTTGTTTGTTTAGTCTCTCTTTATTTATTGTTGTTCAAGTACAGTTGTCTCCATTTCCCCCCTCCACGACTCTACTTCACCCCACTGACCCTCACCTCCCACCCTCAATCCTACCCCCTTTAGTTTTGCCTATGGGTCCTTTACATATGTTCCTTGATGACCCTTCCCTTTCTTTACCCCATTACCCGCCTCCCCCCTCCCCTTTGATCATTGTCAGTCTGTTCTCAATTTTAATGTCTTTGGCTATACTTTGCTTGCTTGTTTGTTTTGTTGAATAGGTTCCTGTTAAAGGTGAGATCATATGGTATTTGTCTCTCACTGCCTGGCTTACTTCACTCAGCATAATGCTCTCCAGTTTCATCCATGCTGTCACATAGGGTAGGAGTCCCTTCTTTCTACTGTACAGTATTCCATCATGTAAATGTACCACAGTTTTTTGAGGGGGCTATGTTTTACTGAGGTCTTATTTGTTGATTATCTCTACAAGTAAGTTTATTCTCTTGACTACAAAAAGGAAATCCTGATTGAGGTTATTGCCAAAACAGTGAATTTTTTTTATTCTTGAAAATATTTCTTAAACTACTGTTATCCATTTGTAGATTGCCATGATATTTTTAGTTTACATAGAAAAGGCCATCTAAATTTATGAAAGTTCATACTTACATACTTCTTTAGTGGGAAGCAAATATATTTGTATATCCAACTATGGATTGACATGCCCTTGATGCTATCTTTACTCTGTTTTGTGCAGATATCATCACTCTGATTGTGCTTTCCTTAATAAAGGACCATAAATCCTCAAGATGAGAAGTAACAACACAAACAGTACAAGAGCAAAGTGCACTGATCTCCAAATGCCATTTCAGTACACCCTCTATGCAACCACCTACATTACCATTTTCATCCCTGGTCTTCTGGCCAATACCGCAGCCTTGTGGGTTCTGTGGCGCTTCATCAGCAAGAAAAATAAAGCCATCATTTTCATGATCAACCTCTCTGTGGCTGACCTTGCTCATGTGCTGTCTTTACCCCTCCGGATTTACTACTACGTCAACCACCATTGGCCTTTCCAGACACCCCTTTGCCTGCTGTGCTTCTACCTGAAGTATCTCAACATGTATGCCAGCATTTGCTTCCTGACCTGCATCAGCCTTCAGAGGTGCTTCTTTCTTCTCAAGCCCTTCAGGGCCAGAGACTGGAAGCGTAGGTATGATGTGGGCATCAGTGCTGCCATCTGGGTCACCGTGGGCACTGCCTGTTTGCCACTTCCAATTCTAAGAAATACTGGCTTAGCCAACAACACTGAGTTCTGCTTTGCAGATTTAAGGCTTCAACCCATAAGCATGGCTTCCTCCGTTGCCATGGTAACTATAGCTGAACTTGGAGGGTTTGTGTTACCTGTTATAATTATTACTTATTGCACATGGAAAATGAGAAAATCTTTACAGGAAATCCAAGTTTCCCCTCAGAATACCAAAGAGAGAAAAAAGGCTTTGTGGATGGTTCTGATGTGTGCAGTGGTATTCATTGTGTGTTTTACACCTTACCACCTCAACTTCCCACTTTTTATGATGGTGAAGCAAGATGTGTTTTCAAACTGCTCCTTTATCAAGAGTACTCTATGTTTCCACATCATGTCCCTGTGTCTTGCAAATCTGAATTGTTGTCTTGATCCGGTTGTATATTATTTTATGACCTCAGAATTTCGTGATAGATTTTCGGAACATGGTGGTCTGGTTTTTCAGTCATGTGTGAGATGCAAGGACAGTGTTTTAGAAATTCATCACAGAAATGAGGATCTTCAAACTATCTCTCTTGAATTTTTGGATGATTCCAAGACAACATAATCAAATAATTAGTGGGAATGATCTATATGCTGTATCAATATAGCTATGTCACCTTCAACATGATTCTTAAAAAATGGTGTTGTTGACTACTTTAGAAAAACATGCCCCCTTTTCTTCCATTTTCAAAATTAGTCTTTTGAAAGAGCTATCCATGCCTAAATTTTATGTTCCAATGCAAACATGTTTTTTTATGGAGAACATAAGAAAATACAGAAAACTGAGGAGCAATGGAATGAATCATACACCTATTCCTCAGCAATGGGCCCAGTTTTTTCACCTTCTTTTATAAAAATTGAAAACCAGTAGATATAGGTGAATTTTTGAAATGTTTAAAAATGTGCATGAGAGTAATATGACCCTAGCTTTATTTAGAAAATAACACACTACTTGAACAATGTCGACAAAGGAGGAAAGGTTTATTAAATTAATAGGAGTTATGAGAACTCTTATTCTTGAAATTTAAAATGTCTATGACATTTTTACTTTCTCCCCTTGGAGAAACAAACAATTCAGATTCATCTCAAATATCTCAAAAATATCAACAGATTCACACACAACACATACTTCTTAAACACAATAAAATTGTGTTCTAACTTATTTCACAAAGTTTAGTTTGTGGGTTTGCAATGAAAGCTCTTTGCTAGGGTGTCTCTGAGTATGTATATTGTGATGCATGATTTCATATATTGGTACTCATTCAGGAAATATTTTGTTTATTTTTTCATTAAAATCAAGTGTGACATGGTCTTCCTAGATTAATTCACCTGCATACAACCTCAGTCAAAATTTTGCTTGATAGATTTAAACAATGAAGAGTTACACACATGCGTATAGTTTTCCAGATGGCCCTCATTTCTCACAGGTAAAGATATATATAAGGAGAATGTTAGTGAACTGAATCTTACTATAAATGAAAAATAAAAAATATTTTAAAATTACTTTGGTTAAATCATTTTGTAACACAAATCACTCCCATTGGAAATTGGAAACAAAATTTCATGTAACAGTTTTTATTAAAATCGTATTTTAAAAGGCAGTGGTTAGTTTTGTAAAATTACAGTCATGCACTGAATAACAATGTTTCCTTTCAGTCAATGATGGACCAGATATAATGGTGTTCCCATAAAATTGTAATGGGGTTGAAAAATTCTTATTGCCTAGTAACATCGTAGCCATCATTATGTCATAGTGCAATGCATTACTCATATGTTTGTGGTAATCCTGGTGTAAACAAACCTATGTGCTTCCAGTCATATAAAAGTGTAGCACATATAATTATATACAGTACAAAATGTTTGATAATGATGATAAATGACTATATTACTGATTTATGTATTCTCTATACTATTTTTATTATTGTTTTACAGTCTACCCTTTCTACTTATGAAAATGTTTTTACTATAAAACCATATGCTGTATTAGCTGGCAGCAAGCAGATACATCTCATGTTTACATGTCTCTTGATTGCATGATTTTCTCTTGCACTTGATTTAATCATGTGTTGTTCTTTGTTGTTGTGTTGTAATATCCTACATAGGCTTGTAACCTAGGAGTGAAAGGCTATACTATATAGTATAGGTGTGTGGTAGGTTCTACCATCTAGATTTGTGTCAGTGCACTCTGTGGTGTTCTCACAATGACAGAACTGCCTAATGATGCATTTCTGAGAATATTTTCTTTATATGATTAGAAATTCACAAAATATTTTATTTGTGTTAATTTTTTTGTTATAATGATTGCCTATCAAAACAACAACAGGCAATGTTTACCACAGGGAGATTAAAGAAAACAGAAAAACTCAAGTTCTTTGAAGTTATTTAGAGATCTATATTTTAGTTGTGTCCTATAGAAATGATTATCTCTTTTAGTACCTAAATATTGAAAACACCATTTTACCCGGAAATGTTTCTAAAATATATTCCTTCTTATACACTTAAGCAGTTTGTTTTAAACAAGAAGACATGGTATATGAAAGAACTATTCATCCAGATTCACAGGACCAGAATCTTAATTTCAGGTCTTCCACTGAGAAGCTATGTGACTTTGAGCAAGTTAGTTCTTTTTGGTTTTTGTTTTTAGTACTTGTTCATGAGAGAGTTGGACTAGATGGCCTTAATATGAGACAAACTTTTTAGAATGTGCTTTCTAAACTCCAAAGAACTTTATAAATGATTATTTTTGTTATTATTAGTATTAACATTGTTGTTGTTATTTGAGAAGAGCTTCAACTCTAACATTTAATGTAATCTTTTTAGGATGACTGAGGGTCATTATAAACATCAATTATTGTATCATACACATTTGCTTCTCTCCAAGCTATTGAAATCTGTACAATTGCTTGTACCCACACTAAATTGGCCCTATGAATTTTTAGTTCTTATATATTTGATTTTTAAGGGCTTATTTTTCCACTAATTTTAGGCTATCTATTCATACTTGTTGCCATTGTCAGTAGGAGTCTCTAATAAAGTCCTTATAATTTTAATTAACCCTTTTTAATATTTTATAGCTTTGAAAGTATACTAATCAAACTAGTTATAACAGAGTTTAAATTTAATAAAAATGAGTAAAATTCTGCCATTTTATTTTATTTATAAATGGTGTGCATGGAAAGAGAACATCTCCTATGGAACAAAGTGTATGTGTTTTACTTTATGGACTTTATGACATGTATTTTGGCTATGCAGAACTATTTTACTTCCTTCCTGGTTCTGTCAGCTGTGTTTGGATAGCTGAGGTTGCCAAATATTTGAGTTCCAGTTTGCTGAGGTGTGACTAGATGTTTACAACATCAAAAATTTCTTGGAATATAAGTATCACCAGGTTTTTAAAATATATATATTATATATATAATTCATTTATATTATATAGAAAAACTTCCAAAACCATTACTTTTTTCTCTTGTGGAGGGTTTGTATTTTCTACAATTGTCTTAACAAACTATCTTCCCTCTCTAATTAAGGCCTCTTGGTAGAAATTCCCTATGTATTTTTAGTTTTATTTGAGATACATTAATTTTTTTGAAGTTGGTCTATTGTTATCATGAGTAATAAAAATTATCCAGAATATTTGGAGAAGCATAAAATACAGGCTTATTTACCAACTCTCCTCAAGGTACCAAAATTCTCTGTACAGCACCAATTTGCTCCTCCTTCTATAGGAGGGGTCGAGGTGTTACATGCATTCATATTGATCCAGTATTTCTGGATCCAGGCAATTGTCCAACTGCATCTCTCTACTTTCTATTCCCCCAAATATTAAAGTGCAGGAGTCCTAACAATGGTAACCTTGAGTATGCAACTGTAACTGATTGATAATAATTAGATAGACGTGGGTTCTAGTACTATCTGCCCTTTCTTAACTTTGTAACTTGAAGCAAGACATTTTATCATTCTGAAGCTGTTTCCTGATCTGCAGTATGGTGATAATAATCTCTGCCCTTTCAGCTTCATAAGACTCTTGAAGAAAGATCCAATGACAATTATTTTTAAACTATAATGACTATTTCAACATAAGGACACAGGGAAAAAGTAATGTTGAGAAAAGAATCAGGTAAGGGAGATAAAGTGTCCCTCTCAAGCCACAGCAGCACAGTAGGTATTATTAAAGATTTTAAACAACCTGTTAGCATAGAAAACATGAATGTTTGAACTAGTTCCCAGGGTTAAGCAAATACTGGCTGAGGCCCCTGAAGTTAACAGAAGGAGCCATTTACCTGGTACCCCAGCATGAGTTAGTTAGATTCAACCTTTCAGAGAAGTGAGTTAGGATTACAGGTAAGTATCTCTGAAGAAATCAAATACCAGAGATTGACAATAGTCTTAGGGAAACAATGAAGATAGAATGAGGTAAAGTAAGCATCTCCTATGAATGAATTCAGTAGATGAAAAGCAAGGTCTCCAGAACCTTGAGAAGAAATGGAAACACATCTAGAGAAACCTATAGCTGTAAAGATGAGGACTAAAGACAGGAAGAGGTTGCCTAGCCGCATTGTTGGGACATAGATACATTTGTTGTGGGGCATTTAAAGGTTCAAATAAGTTAATTTATTGCATATCTACAATCATTGATTTGGTTAAGCATATTAGATAATCAAATCTGCACAAGTATGAAATATACAAAAACTCAAAGTGTCTTAAAAATGTTAAACATACACGCTTCTGCCTTTGCTCACACTGTTTCTCTGTCACATATGCCTTTGCTTTTCTTGTCTATCTAGCTTTACAATTTATTTAATATTCAGCTTAAAATCTTACTTTACTGTGAAATTACATCATCTATTCTATACAGTAAAGACCTTAAGGGTGTCAATCAAGGGCAGTATAATATGTTGTGCTCTACAATATTGAAATTAAACCTAATTTCTTATATGGATGTTAAGACCTTGGTAGTTATTTTCTGTTGTTAGTTTAATTAAGGCTTGCATATTTCTCTCTGTGTAGGATATATCGTTCTGAATATAAACTGTAGTTATCAGCATCATGCAAATAGTGGATGCTCAATAAATGCTTGTTGCATGATTTAAAAGAAAATATGTAGTGATTAGATATCCAAAAGAATAATTCCTATAAAGTTGAGATCAATAAATGCCACAATTTTTATGCTCTATTCTGTCTGCCTTTAAATTACCATAAATACCAGAAGCTCAGGGCCTGAGAAGAGATTATTTCTCCCAACTTTACTGAGAAATAACTAACAAATATAATTATGTGTATTTAAATGATATAACATGATGATTTGAAAAACATATTTGATGGATATATGCCACTGGAGTCACTATATCTTGGCAGGTAGTTGAATTTGTTGAGTACAAATGAGTCCAAAGTCTGGCTGTCTGTCAGTTAACTAGGTAACCATATTATAGGAGACTCTGACTTTCTAGTTCTTAAAATATGTTTACAAGCTTTTTATTAAATATTAAAACATTAAAAAGGTTTCTGGAAGTTTGATTCCTTTTTTGTTTTGATGTGTGCTTGTTGCTATTAACAACGATTCTGTATGTCTTATTTTCTCAGTAGGAAATTGGAGGTATGAAGGAGTGAGTACAAAATAATGATAACATCTCACAAAATCTCACTCTTTCCCTCTCTTATCGGTAGTCCTAATTCTTTCTTTTATTTCCAATGGATTAAATAAAGTATTGATAAAATCAGACCTGTTGAGCCTCATACAAGTTTTTTATACTGCCAGAAACCTTCTCCTGCTCTTGCTACCTCTCCAGCTTGGCATTCTGTAGTTTCCGTGTCTTCTCTGGGCCATATTTCTTGGCTAATGGTGGCTTTCCATTTAGATTCTCATAATATATCTGTGGGTTTGTCCCAACTAGAAGTCAATGAAATTTACTGCCTTTACCATTTTTGAAACTGGGTTAATAGAAGCAACTCTGGGAAGGAGAGAAGGCCATAAAAGACCACATCACCCTAGGACCAGAATGAGAGAGGAAACAACCTTTGTTGTTGGTTACCACTAGCCTATACACTAGTTGCGTACAGACCTCAAATCGTATTTAGTATCACCTCTTAGTTCCCCACCTCTGTATATCTTCTGTGACATCCGCTGCCAATGGTATAAAAACCCACATTCCTTTATGCAACCCCACCTACTTTCATTCCCCCCCATTAGGTTTTTCACTCTTTCCCATGCATTTCCATTTATTTGTCTCCTGACTCCTCTTCCCAGAATACACCTTCCACTCCTCAGCTTACTACAATTCCAGCTTCCTTTATCTTACATCTCACCTGATTCAGGAATGTTCTTATCATACTTAATAATGTAAAGAATAATGATAAAAACAACTCTATTCTTATCATACTTAATAATGTCTCTTCCCTTTGTGGTCCTGCAGCACCAATTGGCCAGGCCATACCTATTATACTTGCATACCTGGCCTAGACTCTAAATTAGCAAGGATCCTTAGAAATTGCTCCTATATAACAAGAGTTTAAGAGTGACAACCCATGTGGAAAGAGTCAGACTGGAGGGGTTTCCCAGGACACCTGACATTTGCACAATCAAGAAAATGCTGTTTGCCAATATTATAGAATGAAGAGATAAGAACTAATGAAGGGAGAGAACTGATAAACCTCCTCTCCCGCCCCACCCTATACTATTCCTTGATGTACCCACTGTGAAATGTCCTCATTTTCAGGGGAAGAGACAGCTAAACTGTTGTCAGAGTCTTACAGTAAGTGATCTCACAGTAGGTGGTGTTAGAATAGGAACTCAAATCCAGATATCCGGATTCCTAGACCTGTTCTTTCCCTGGCTTATGGTAACTTTTGAGTTATTTATTCAACTTTATGCATATATTATTTGTATTTTGTTACTTAAATTCTGAGTTCCCTATTGGAAGGAACTGAGTCATATTCATTTCTACTTCTTACAATGTAGTTTACTACAGGACTTAGGCACCAGGTAAATGATCTATAAATAGTTGCTGGTTGGTTTATTTTGCAGGCATTATTTTTTCTGCTTTATAATTACTCAATTGCTATTAATTTAAAAAATAGAAAAGCCCTAGGAGGAAAAATAGAGTGTTCTTCAATGTATCTATACCAGCATTGTTAGGTAAAGATAATCATTTACTGTCTTTGAAACCTTGGGTAAGTCACTGTCCCTCTCTAGGCTTTGATTTCTTTATTTTTAAAACCATAGGGGTGCAGTTCATGCTTTTGAAGCTCCCTTTCAGTTCTAATATTCTAATAAAGCTAATTTCTCATTAAAATTTTAAATATCATATTTTAAGCATATTATATTGATTATACTATTATAGTCATCCCATTCTTTTTTATCCCCTTTGTCCCCCTCTGCCTGGTACCTCCATGCCCTTCAGCATTCTCCCACTTTGGTTCATGCCCATGAGCCATATATATAAGTTCTTTGGCTTCTCCATTTCCTATACTATTTTTAATCCCACTTCCATCTATTTATGACTACCAATTATGCTTCATATTCTCTGTACCTTTTCCCCCATCCGCCTCATTCCTCTTTCCCCCTGATATCACTCCATATGGTCTCCATTTCTGTGGTTCTGTTCCTGTTCTAGTTGTTTGCTTCGTTTGTTTTGTTATTTTTAGGTTCAGTTGTTGATAGTTGTAAGTTTGCTGGCATTTTCCTGTTCATAGATTTGATCTTCTTTTTCTTGGATAAGTCCCTTTAACATTTCATATAATAAGGGATTGATGATGATGAACTCCTTTAGCTTTACCTTGTCTGAGAAGTACTTTATCTGCCCTTCCATTCTAAATGATAGCTTTGCTGGATAGAGTAATCTTGGATGTAGGTCCTTGCCTTTCATGACTTAGAATACTTTCTAGCCCCTTCTTGCCTGCAAAGTTTCTTTTGAGAAATCAGCTGCTGGTCTTATGGGAACTCCTTTGTAAGTAACTGTCTCCTTTTCTCTTGATGCTTTTAATATTCTCTCCTTATCCTTAATCCTGGGTAATATAATTATGATGTGCTTTGGTGTATGCTTCCTTGGGTTGAACTTATTTGGGACTCTCTGAGCTTCCTGGACTTCTTGAAAGTCTATTTCCTTTGCAAGATTAGGGAAATTCTCCTTCATTATTTTTTCAAATAAGTTTTCAATTTCTTGCTCTTTGTCTTCTCCTTCTGGCACCCCTATTCAGATGTAGTAATGTGTAAAATCACCCCAGAGTTTCCTAAGCCTCTCCTCATTTTTCTGAATTCTTGTTTCTTCATTCTGTTCTGCTTGACTGTTTATTTCTTCCTTCTGGTCCAAATTGTTGATATGAGTCCCGGTGTCCTTCCCGTCACAGTTGTTTCCCTGTATATTTTCCTTTATTTCACTTTTCATAGCCTTCACTTTTTCCTCTATTTTGTGACCATACTCAACCAATTCTGTGAGCATCCTAATTACCAGTGTTTTGAACTGAGCTTCTTCTGATAGGTTGGCTATCTCTTCATTGCTTAATTGTATTTTTTCTGGAACTTTGATCTATTCTTTCATTTGGGCCATTTTTTTTTTTTTGTCTCAGCACACCTGTTACATAGTAAGGGGAGGAGCCTTAGGCATTTGCCAGGTTGGGGCAACCCACCTTGCTGTGTTGTGGTGCTGTATATGGGGGAGGGATCTGAGAGGGAATAATGTCACTTGTTCAGCTCTCTGCTGGCTTTCAGTCACTTCTGCCACTACCCATAAGCAAACTGGGCCCTCTGGTGCTGATTCCCAAGCAAGTGGGTTTGTGTATGTTCTAGGACCCTGTGGGTCTCTCCAACAAACTCCTGTGAGGCTGGGAGTTTCTTCTGCTGCCCCGACCCTCACAGGTTTTTTCAATCAGAGGTTTTGAGGCTTTATTTCCCTGGGCTGGAGGCCTTGGTTGTGGAGTCTGTCTTGTTTTCCAGTCATTCCTCCTGGTTTATCCACATGCAAAAGTGGGACCGCTGGCTCTGCTAGCTGGTGCAGCCTTGCCATGTCCACCAGCCGCCACCTTGTTGGGAGTCCTCTCTGACTGGCTGCCTGCATCTGCCATTCCTACTGGTCTGGATGAAGGTCTCTTCTTTAACTCCTTGGTTGTCGGGCTTCCTTACAGTTCAATTTTCTGGCGGTTCTTTTTTTTTTTTTTTTTTTTTTAATTTGTTGCTGTCCTTCTTTTGGTTGTGGGAGGAGGCACAGTGTGTCTACCTGTCTCCATCTTGGCTGGAAGTCCTTAATAGTATTTACTTTTATTTTTTAATTGAAGTTTGGCCTCCCTAGGTCAGGTATTCTGATTTAAATAGCCTTGGTTAGAACCTAATAATAGGGTTTAGTAAAAAGAAATATTATATAATATAAAATGAATACTTTTAGTATGTACAACTTGAAAGCATTTAGTATATTTACAATATTGTGCAAACATTACCTCTATGTAGTTCTAAGATATTTTTGTTTCTCAAAAGGAAAACCCATACCCCCTGAGGAGTCATTCTCCCTTCCTCCCACTCCCCAGCCCTAGCAACCACTTAGTCTCCTTTGTGTCTCTACAGATTTAACTATTCTGGATATGTCATATAATTGGAATCATACAATATGTGACTTTTTGTGTCTGCCATAAGGTTTGCTATGTTAATTTATGTTGTAGCATTTTATTCTTTTTACATTTTTTATTTATTGATTTTAGAGAGTGATTGAGAAAGAAAGAGAGATCTTCCACTTACTTATGCATTCATTGGTTGATTCTTGCATGTGCTCTAAACAAGCATATAGGGACAATGTTCTAACCAACTTAGCTACATGGTACCTGGCCAAGGCTAGCATTTTATTCCTTTCAATGGTCAAATAATATTCCATTGTATGTATATACCCCCATAGATTGTTTACTCATCAATTGATGACATTTAGGTGGTTACCGTTTGGGGCTATTGTGAATATGTTGCTATGGGCACTCATGTATAAGTTTTTTGTTTGAACACCAATTTTCCATTTTGGTGGTATATTATAAGAGTAAAATTTCTAGGTCACATGAAATTCTATGTTAAACTTTTCTGAGGAACAGACAATCTATTTTTCTTAGTAAGTACATTATTTTATTTTCCTACCAAGAACCTATGAGGGTTTCTAATTCTCCCCATCTTCCTCAACACATTTTTAAAATATAGTCACTTTAGTGGGTATCAAGTAGCTTCTTATTGTGCTTTTGGTTTCCATTTCCCTGATACCTAATGGTACTGAGCATTATATTTCATGTCTTTATTTGCTATTTATATATCTACTTTGGAGAAATATTTATTCAGATCCTTTTGTCACTTTTTAATTGTTACTTTGCTTGTTATTGAGATGTACAATTTCTTTCTGTATTCTACAGTAAAATTCCTTATCATATATTATTTGTGAATACTTTATTCTATTCCTTAGGTGTTTTTTTTAACTCTCTTGACAGTGTTCTTTTAAAAAAAGATTTTATTATTTATTTTTAGACAGAGGGGGAGGGGGGAAGGAGGGAGGGAGAGAAACATCAATGTGTGATTGCCTGTCACATGCCCTCTACTGGGGACACAGCCCCCAAACTAGGTATGTGCCCTGATTGGGAATCAAACTGGCAACCCTCTGGTTCATAGGCCAGTGCTTAATCCACTGAGCCACACCAGCCAGGGCAACAGTGTTCTTGCTGTACAAGAAATTTTAGTTTTGGTGAAGTTCAATTTATGTATTTTCTTTTGTTTCATATGATTTTGGTGTCATAGATAAGAATCTGTTGTTAATTCTAATGTCATGAAGGTTTACCCTGTCCTTTCTTCTAAGAGGTTTAACTCTTACATTTAATTCTTTGTTCCATTTTGAATTAACTTTTGTATATGGCATAAGGTAGAAATTTAACTTCATTTTTTTTTTGCTTGTGAATAGCACATTTCCTAGAAACATTTGTTGAAGAGACTATTTCCCCCCTATTGGATGGTCTTGGCATCCTTGTCAAAAATCAATTGACCAGAAACATGCAGTTTATTTTTGAACTCCCAATTCCATGCCATTGATATATGTGTGTATTCTTATGCAAATACTACACTGTTTGGTGAGTGTAGATTTATCATAAGTTTTGAAATTGGTAAGTGTGAGTCCTCTGAATTAGTTCTTCTTTTCAAGGTTGTTTTGAGTATTCAGTGTCCCTTGCAAGACCATACACATTTTAGGATAAGATTTTTCATTTCTGTAAGAAAGATTATTGGGATTTTGATAGGAATTACATTGAATCTGTACATTGTTTTGGGCAAATGGCAACTTAATAATATTGTCTTCCAATCCATGAATGTAATCTATTTTTCTATTTCTTTATATCTTTCAAAAAATTTAGCCATGTTTTTTAAATGTACAATTCTTGAACCCCTTTAGTTAAATGTATTCCTACATGTTTTATTATTTTAATGCTGTTATAAATGAAATTGTTTCCTTAATTCCATTTTCAATTTGTTCGTCGCTATTGTGTAGAAATGCAATTGAATTCTGCATGTTGATTTTGTATCCTGCAAATGTGGTCAGTTTGTTTATTAGACCTAATCATTTTGCCTTTGAATTCTTCAAGATTTTCTCTACATAAGATCATGACATCTAAGAATAGAGGTAATTTTATTTCTTCCTTTCCAGTTTGGTTGTCTTCTTTTTATTCTTCTCTAATTTTTTGCTGACTAGAACTTCAAGTACAATGTTGAATAGAAATGGTAAAAGCAGGCACCCCTGGCTTTTTTCTGAATTTGAATGGAAATTTTTAGTGATTCACCTTTAAATTATAGTGTGAACTGTGGGGTTTTCATACATATTCTTTCTCATGTTTAGGAAGTTCCCTTCTAGTCCTAATTTGTTGAGAGTCTTTATCATAAAAATGTGTTGGGTTTTTTTAAATGCCTTTTCTGCATTATTTGTTATCATTTGTTTTTATTTTCTTCCTTCTATATATGTGGTTTGTTACATTTACTGATTTTCTTATCTTGAACAAACCTTACATTTTAGGGCAAAATCTCACTGGTATAAGCCTCTTTATATGTTGGTGATTTTAGTTAGAATTTTGTGGAAGATTTTTGCATTTATTGTCACAAGGGATAATTGCCTGTAGATTTTTTTCTTGTGAGTTCTTCTTCTGGCTTTTGTATCAACACAATGATAGCCTCAGACACTGAATAAAAAGTGCTCTTTCCATTTCTATTTTTTGGAATGAATTGAGAATGATAACTGTTAACTCTTTTAAAAGAAAGATTTTATTTATTTTAATTTTAGACAGAGGAGAAGGGAGGGAGAAAAAGTGTGTGGTTGCTTCTTGTGCACCCCCTACCAGGGACCTGACCTTCAAACCAGGTGTGTATTCTGATTGGGAATCCAACCAGTGGTCCTTTGGTTTGCAGGTCAGCACTCAATCCACTGAGCCACACCAGCCAGGGCTGTTAACTCTTTTTTTAGATGTTTGGTAGAATTTACCAATAAAACCTTCTGGTTGTATGGTGTTTTTTGTTCATTTTATTTTGTTTTGGTGGGAAGTTTTGATTACTATTTCTATCTTTTAACGTTTTTTAAAAATCTGTTCATATTTTTATTTCTTCTTTAGTCAGTTTTGATAGTTTTTGCGTTACTAGCAATTTGTCTGTTTCATTTATGGTATCTAATTTGTGTAGAATTGTTCACAGTATTCTCTGAAAATACTTTTTATTTCCATTAGGTCTGGATTTATGACACTACATTATTTTCTGATTTTAGTTTGTTGATTATTCTCTTCCCTTGGTAAATCTAACTAATGTTTTGTATATAAATTTAAGTTAATTACTTTCAATGAATAAATCATTTATTTATTCATAATAAGTTATTATTTATATTTGAAGTAATTGCTGATTAGGAAGAAATTATTACTGTAATTTTGCTATTTTGTTTTGATATATCTTATATCTTTTTTTCTCACAATTCCTTTATTATTGCCTTCTTTGTGATTGATTTTTTTTCTAGTTTACTATTTTGATTGCCTTCTATATTTTCTGCTTTTTTTCTTAGCACAGTCTGTCCTCATTGAACACCATTGATAGGTTCTGCAACTTAAAGGGAAATTATGTATAAGAAAAACAATCTTACCATAGAGTAATTGATACAAAAGAAAACTGAATTTCTATGGCATCTCTTCAATGTTTTAATGAAACATTATTATAATGCAATGACCTTGAATAAAACAATGTTATTTGAGGACCTGCTATAGTTATTCTGGGGATTACAATGAACACTTTCACTTTATAACATTAAAGTTTGAATGAATATCAACTTATTGTCAATAATATGCAATAATTCTGCTACTTTGTGTCTCAATACTCTTTGTACCTTCATTCATATAAATCTTTGTATGTTGAGTGCTCATTAGCATCCATTTATAATTGTTGTTTTATGTATTTGTGTGTTAAATCATATAGAAAACAGAGTTTCAAACCAACAATGTAATCATATTGGCTTTTAAATTTGCCTATGTAATTATGTTTAACATTGTTCTTTATTTTTTGGTTTGATTTCCAATTATTGTAAAGTGCCCTTTCATTTCAGCCTAAGGGGTCCCTTTAGAATTTCTTGTAGAAAAGGCCTACTGGTGACAACTTCTCTCAGCATTTGTTTATCTGGCAATGTCTTCATTAATTACTTCTTCATTTTTGAAGAATAATTTTGCCAGATATCAAATTCTTGGTTGATAGTATTTTTCTTTCAACACTTAAGATGTGTCATTTCACTGCCTTCTGTCCTCCATAGTTTCTGAGGAAAAATTACCTATTAATCTTATTGAGACTATCCTTTAAGTGATACATTATATCACTCTTGCTGCTTTCAAGATTCTCTGTCTTTGTATTTCAACAATTTGACTATAACATGTCTCAGTGTGGATCTCTTTATGTTTATCCATCTTTGAATTTTTTGAGCTTCTAAGATGCATTGACTCAGGCATATTATCAAATTTGGGAAATTTTAGTCATTATTTCTTCAAATTATTTTTCTGTCTCTTTCTCTTTCTTCTTGCCCTATGGGACTTCCATTATGTATACGTCAATGTTGGTACAGGTGATGATCTCCTATGGTTCTTTCAGGAACTTTTCATGGTTTTCTTTTTTTATTCCTGTAGACTGGATAATCTAAACTGACCTACCTTTAGGTTCACTGATTCTTTTCGTGTGCTTGAATCTGTTAAGCATTTCTAATAATATTTCTTATTTTAGCAGTCATATTTTTTATCTTAAAATTTCTGTATCCAGTTTATAATTTATATCTCTTTATTGACATTCTTTCTTTGGGAGACAGTTTATCTTCTGGTTCTTTAGTTCCTTGCTCATCATTTTCTTGAACTATTTGAGTATGTTTAAGGTGGTTTGTAACAAAGACAAATACTGTTCATTTTTCTTTCTTTATTTTCTTTAAATGTGCCTGACTTAGTATGCTTTGTAGTTTTTTTTGTTGAAAATGAAACATTTTTAATATTATAATCTGGCTACTCATGGAAATCAGCTTCTGGAAATGATATTCTCCCTCTCACCAGGATTTGTTTTTGTTGTATATTATAGATTGTTGTTTTTTGTTTGGTTAGTGTATTTTTATCCACTGAGTAGCTGGGCATACTTTGCACCTTGGGATCAACCTCAAATGAAGGTTTCTGGTCTTCTCAGGTCTTTTCTTAGTGTGCATCTTGTTGAGTACTGTGTTTGGCTTTTTTGATTCTGCTATATACACAGCTGCTTTTGAATGTCTTAATTTCCCAAACAGCTTCTCATTGGATCCTAGATGTTCTATTGTGTCTCCACTTAAAATCTATTGTCTTTGTCACCTCCAGTATATATAAAATACTCTTTAACTGCAGCTTTTCTGAGAAATGCCCTCTGCAACTCTCTAGGCTCCAAACTTAGTACCTAGGAATATAGTGTTCCTTTCAGTACTTTTTAAGTCACTAATTTGAATGTTAGTTTTACCTAGCTATTGGGATCTTGAGAATACAGACCACATCTTATTCTTTAAGTTGTGTTCTCAATTCACAGCATACTTATCACATAGTAAATACTCAATAAATGCTACTATTGTGATTTCAGTTATATAACACTGTCTCTGCAAAGTTCAATGATGGAGCAAATTTCCATAAACCTCATCTTATTTTTAGTACCATATCTTCCATACCCATTTTTGTCATCTCCTCTTTATATTTTAACTTCATTTAATGCTCATTTAACTTTATAACTTTGGAGATAAACCTAGAAACTTTATGGTTGGAACACCATAACTGTTTTGGTTGTGGTTAAGGTCATAACAAATATGAGTGAAAATAGCATTCCAACATATCTCAAAGTATGAATTGAGCAGATGGATTTCAGGTATATCTTAGAATGTTTTGCATGGATGTGTGTGTTTGTGTGTATAGTGGGGCATGGTGTGTATGTGCTTGTCATTCTTTCCCAGAATGACCAAATGAATAGCTAGCTGAAAGTTAGTTCTTTGTAGGTAAATGAGCAATGATACTGAGCAATTTTAATTTTAATGTGCAATGTTTTAATGAGCAACTTTATTCTTATCTAGACCACTTGGGTTCATTTATTTTGCTTCAGAGGTCTATGTATATAAAAAAGTTTGGTTACATTAAGAAAATAAGTGATAGTTAATTTCAATTGAACTATCTATCTTTCTTTTGTCAACATAATTCTATATTAATCTGATATTCACAGAAAATTTTTAAACAATAAATCCTTCTGATTCTTTTTAGTTCTTGTGTCTATATAAAATGCAGTTATTTGGTGAGTGTATTTATCACACTTCTTACCATCTTTTTAATTTTTGCTACACATGGTGACTGCGACTTATCATTTAGTTTATTTTTCTCTAAGTTTTCTTGTGCCTTACTTGTTAAATAAATTTAATTTTTTAAACTTTATGTTACTACCATAAATGGAAAATTAGTATAAAAATAGAAGGCGATATTAAAAATAAATGAAGTCAAATAAAAACATTGAAATTAAAATTTTTTTAGACACTGTGCCTGCTCAAGGCTCTGAGGCATAGTCATGCTCTGTGATAAAATAGGAAATTATAAAGTGTTATATAGACACTGAAGATTAAAGGCAGATATTTTATCTTTGATATATTCAGAAATATTGAAATAAAATTGAGGAAGATATGCTTTCCTTACTCTGTGATTTATTATACTTAATACTGAGTTCATGACATAGCTAACAATTTTACATTTTAGTAAATGTTCCTGTAATTTATTCTGTAACTTGTGTTTAACTCCAGAGTAGCATCTCCATGTCAAATGGGACAGTACTAACAAAGAGAATCTATAGAGAATTATTTTTGTTCTCTGAGACCCAAACACACTAGTTGGGTTGAAGAGTACTCTATTTCATTGCTACCAAGAAATCATGGCCAGGGTTACACAATTTCCTTCTTGCCTAGGGTTTCAATGTTAGGCTCAGTAAATTGTCTGTTGTAAAGCACTTAGGACCTATGGCAGTAAGTACTATGATATGTAACTAATGAAAATAAGCATTATTTGCACTATAAGCACTATTTGAAAATAAGCATTATTCTTGTTAAATCAAGGCTCAACTAATCCATTTTTTGTTGGGAATTTTATCTGCAAAAAAATCTGATTCTTAAAAATAATTATATCTGTACAGACATAACCAATAATTTTCCTAAGATTTGTTTTAGCTCTTTCATCTTCAATATTTAAAAATCATTGAAATCTAAATGCTTCAAAATCATGCATCACTGTAAGTGCTCTTGATATAATAATAACAATGACTTTATCAATTACCTAATACATACCAGATACTTTTCATACTTCCTTTCATTTACTTTATGTAACAATTTCATCTGAAAGGCTAAATAATATTTGAGTAGGTAATGATATTTTAACTCTGTGATTCAATGTTATAATAATTATAAAGTGGTTGATATCATCCCACCCCTACTAATGGGAATAGTGAGGCTCCATATCCATGTTCTTACCACTATAAACTACCACTACAAATTTGGGAATCAGACACACCTAGATCTAAACTTTAGCTTTATCATTTTCTGCTTGGATATCCTGGGAAATTAAGTTCTCTGAATTTACATTTCCTTCTAGGTAAAATACTCTGTCACAAAAATGGGTTCAGCTGAAATTGTGTGTCCTTGAATAACAGTAAGTGGGCAATAAGTGTTAGTGGATTTCCTCTTTTTCTCTTTGACTTCTAGGTGACTCTTCAATGCAATTAAAATAGATAAATTCCATTTGCATGTTTTCTGAGAAATGCCTTGGACTGAGTTAGAATATCTGAATGCCTACGACACTTATAACTAGATTCCTGCATCTGAGCACTTATTATAGTATCTATGAAGTGCTTCTGGCTGTGAATCATGACTAACCAAATAATTTTCATGCTCTTAGAGAGCAAGAATCATGTCTTATGCTTCTGTTAATCCTACTTGGAGCTTGATGCATGGTTGGGAATATAGCATAATGGTTAAAGGCAAAGGGTATGTAAAAGGTGCTGCTATTACCTCTATTGACTGTATGAGCTTATCATTTCTGATTTTTCCCTTATTTTTAAAATGACAACCTGGGAATACATCCAAATAAACCTGAAACACTGCTGGAGAGCATTATGCTAAGTGAAATAAGCCAGTCAGTGAAAGACAAATACCATATGATCCCACCTATAAGTGTAAACTAATTAACAAAACAAATAACCAAGCAAAATATAACCAGACATTGAAATAAAGAACAAACTGACAGTAACCAGAGGGGGGGATAACAAGGGGGGAAAAAGGGGAAGGGTCATTAAGGAACATGTATAAAAAGCCTGTGGACAAAGCCAAATGGGGAAGGATTAGGGTTGAGGGTTGGGGGTGGGTATGAGTGAGGTGAGGGAGAGTGGGTGGAAGAAAATGGAGACAACTGTACCTGAACAATAAAAATAAAAATAAATAAAAATACAAAACAAAACAAAACAGAATACATGCACTTCTGCATTCATTGCAGTGTTATTTACAGTAGCCAAGGTCTCGAGTCAGTCTAAGTGCCCATCAGTAGATGAGTGGATAAAAAAGCTGTGGTCCATTTACACAATGGAATACTACTCAGCCATAGAAAAAAGCAAATCTTACCTTTTGAAACAACATGGATGGACCTGAAGACTATTATGCTAAGTGAAATAAGCCAGTCAGAGAAAGACAAATGTCACATGATTTCACTCATATGTGGAATCTGCTGAACAAAATAAACTAATAGACAAAATAGAAAGAGATGATAGAGAATAGACTGACAGCTGTCAGAGAGGAGGGGGTTGGGGACCTGGGTGAAAAAGATGAAAAGATTAAGATATATCTATATATCTATATTTATATGTCTATCTCTCTCTCCATATATATATATCTATATATCTCTCTCCATATCTATCTATCTATCTATCTATCTATCTATCTATCTATCTATCTATCTATCTATTTATCTATCTATCTATCTAGATAGATAGATAGATAGATAGACAACAAATGGTGATAGCCAGAGAGAAAGGGTGTGTGGGTAGGAGAAGGTGGACAAAAGAGGGGAAAATGGGGATGGAAGGAAATGTTGCTTGGGGTGATGGGTACACAATGTATTGTGCAGATGACATTTTATTGAGTTGTACACTTAAAACTTGTATGGCTTTGCAAATCAATGACCCCTAAAAATCAATAAAAAATAAATAAAATGATGATAGCATAATATCTACCTTAAAAGTTGGATGATATAATGCATACACTCTATCAAGCACAGTGACCAATACATTGTAATGAAGTTATTATAAAATTCAGTTATTGATAAAGGGATGATTGATTAACTCAAACTTCCTAAGATATTATTAACCCTAAGAATGTTTTGAAGCAAAGATTTTTTAATTTCTTTGTCTTTAATTATTATCAGTGTGATTATTAATAATTATTGCCATTACAACATTGTTAGGATGACAGCCAATCTCTGAATATTTTATTTTGCATTATTTTAAATCTTTTGGCAGCAGGATGACTAGTATTTCACCTTTCTTATAATTAAGTCAGTGGCACTATATGGAAAAAGTTCAGAATCAATCATTTTGCTTGTTTCAGGTTATAAACTCATTACTTGGCTGAGCAATAAACTTTGGTTGCTATTCATAAACCACTGGCAAAAACAGGATATAACATCACTTCCTTGGGTTTAAAACAAAAATCCCCTACGAGAGTAACTAGTACAATGAAAGTATGTGAGATCAGACTCTTAGAACTCATTAGTATTTAGCTGTTAATGGAGGAAAGTACACATCTGTATCTTTATCAGGTAATATATTTATTAGAGTCATGATATTATGAAGAGATTAATCCAGGTCTCTTAAGATTATCCTACTTGGGCTACTCAACCCTATTCAAAGTAAGACTTTGTCTCCACTTTTGATAGAGTGGATAAAGTGAACACAGAAGGCAAAACAAATCCCCACTACATATATTAAAGCTTAAAATATGCAGGTTAGCATGCAGGCCACTGGAATAAAGACATGCTATACTATTTGGGGCCTGAAACTCCACAAAGTGAGTCTTCTTGCTTTTTACCCACTTTGAGCACATTTCTTTGTTCAGCCATTTAGTTAACCAATAGGCCTTAAGTGAGTTTATTATGGACTATGTGTTCTTCAAGATCTACTGACCATCTAATTAGGAAAGGGAGTATTCCCAGAAAAAAATTAGTGAACACTACGAACATTGCATATGTGGATAAAATAATCCTAAGGTTTGGGAGATTGATAATCATTGGAACTGATGGAAATTAGGAAGCATCTTTGAAGGACAAAGAACAATTATAATTTGGATAAGCAGAAGAACATATATTTTCCCATTTCACAGGCTATTTAGGTGTTCCTATTAGGATTAGTTGATCAATATGTTGAGAATACACTAGATGTTTTTTTTTACTGTTGTTTGTTTCCCCCAAAGCCTCTTCATTTACATTGTATATGTACTATATGAATCTAAACATAGACATATAAAATGTTATTTTGTAAGGCACAAAGTTTTATGAACTAAAATTAATGCATGTTAAACTCCAAACACATACAAAACCAAACAAAGAAACCTTGACCACTTTCTCCAAACCAATGAGTTTAATTTTTTGTGCTTTAATCCTTGATATGGAACCCCTTGAAAACATTCTCTATAGCACTCATCACCACCTGCATTTATATCAGTCTCATCCTCAAGCACAGATGGGCACTCCACTAAACAATCTTCAACCTTGGCAAACAGCTTAAACACAGAAACAATTGCCTCTTTAATTTTGAAATTAGCAATAAATTGAGCACTCAGAGAGACCTGATTGCAATTTGAGAAGCTGCAACACTTCAAACTCTGTTTCCCAGAGGTTTAAGCCTGTAATTAGAGAACTCTGAGCAATCAACCAACTGAGCTCTCCCAGAGAGAATGTGAGAGTTCAGGCCAAAATATGAAACTCAGTAAGTGCCTTAGATATCAATTTTAAAACCTTGAAATTTCAAGGTTTCAAGTGCAGTAACTCAAAGAGAAATTTTATGTTGGAGTAAACAAGATAAACCAAGTAAATTCCATGATAATGGATTTTCTGTAAATTCCTGAAAATTGAGTTTAAGAAATCTAAGAAAAAAAATCCTAATGGTTACATTCACCCTGACAAAGAATTTCATTTCCTTCAATTAGCCATTACATGATAGGAAGGAATTTTTAGGAAAATAAAGTCAGCATATTTTCTCTGAGCTCCACCTCTCTTCTAAAAATAAAAATAAAAAACTACTCAGAAAATATGCATTTACATTAACTTTACTTTTGCCTGAATGCAAAAAGCCTGACATTTGAGGTACGTTACCTTCTTTGGCACTGCAAGCCTGATTTCAGAAGGCTAGAGTTATATCTTTGCTCTGGTCAATGTTCCTGAAAACCATGCAAAAAGACGTTTTTTCTTTCCTTCAATTTTCAGATTCTTATCCTTTCTTCATTGTTCCCATTAAGTTATTCTTGCCATATTGTTCTTATTTCACTTCCTTAAGATGCTAATCGCTTAAGAAAATCTTGCCATCAAAGGGGATTGACATTTCAACAACACACGCACACACACACAATTTCTATTTCACATCTATTGTATCTGAGGTCTCTTGCTTCATTTGCACTGGGATGAAAGTTTTAAACAAAGGCACAGACGTGTGTATGTGTACATACCCAGGTGCATGTGGACACACACACGCACACCCACACACACACAGAAAGTCTTACTTGGGTATATTTCAAGTACTTAAGGCAAATTGAAGAAATACTTATTTTGGTATCTTTTTGGTGAATCTGGCCACACACATTGGTAGTTCTAAAGGAGGTCTATATTGAAAAGATTGAAATCCAAAATTTGTGTTTCTGAGACTTAAGGTTTCTTTTTATCATTCAGTATGAGTATGTGTTGAGATTTTAAAAAAAGCCCTTTGTTGGTACTGGTACATTGGCTGGCTTCTCCAACTAAAAGGATTCCTCTGTCCATTATCTCAGTTATTACTGATTTGAGGTGTCAAATTTATCTGTGCTACCCTGGATATACAGTATGAATCAAAAGAATCCATTTAAAAAACATTTTTTTTAAAATTAACTTTTCATTATTGAGGGAGCATATTTCATTTACTTTCTCTAGCAAAGTATTTACACTCCAGTGTAAGCATGGATGAATATATAATTTTCATTCAAACTGAGTCATTTTTGAGAATAAAAGGGACACACTATATTTTCCTTTAAAACATTTTTTACAACAATTAGTGACAATCTATTTTATTACCATTTGCAATCATATTGAAAGCATTTACTATATATGGGGTACAGTAATATGTTTAAATTTGCATTCGCATCATTAACTAAGGTGAGCATACATACCTATGGAGTGAAAGTGGAACATTTGACAGATGAGAAAAAAATGTCCAGAAAATCTCATTAATATTTTCCATTGCAGAAATTAAATGTGTTATATCTGAGATTATTACATATAGTTTAATAACTTATCCCTTTACATAAGATCTTGAATAAGATTTGTATTAGAATTAACTGTATGTATCATCTATAGTTTCTGCAGTTATTCAATAGGCAAGATGCCAAAGCCACATACTTTGCTTTATAGGAATGCTTGCTGTACAGTTGAAACAAGAAGGTGCTGATCTATATGTGAGGTTTTCAGCTTCTAAAAAGTGTAAATACTGAAGTAAAAAGGAAGGACCCATGAGGACTTGCAAGAGTGGAAAAAGAAAGCAGCTCACAGCTGTGGGAGAAATGTACGGTTATGCATGAAGCTTGGAATTTCACAGCTCTGAGGCCAAATTTGGAGACTGGCTTCAACTGGGTGATGGGAGTGGAACATGGTGAATGTATGCCTTGGGATATGTGCTGCTAGAAAAATTTGCCCCAGGTGGGAAGCCTTTCTAAACAAAACCTACCCAAAGGACACAGATGAAAAAAACCTCAAAGATTTAGTACACTTCAGAAAATTGTGTAAGTTGAAAGTGTCCTCAGAAATCATGTAATAGAATGCCTTATTTTTGTAGGAGGAATAAACAGGTGTAGGGGTAACTGAATTTGTGGGAGAACTGGGGAAAGAGCCCAGTTTAGCACTCCTTGTCTGTAGTTATTTCTATTCATCCTACATCAAAGGCATGTATAGCCTGGTAGCAAGAAAACAGCAGTCTGAGCAGATGCACTCTTTAGGAAAAGGGAGACTCCATTAGAAAAGACTACTGTCAAATTTTAGCTGTATAGATTATCCACAAAATATGCTTTCCTACTTTTCAGTTGCCTGGAAAAACTGGAAAATATGCATAAATGACATACGTGTGCCTGCGTGCAGAGGGGAAGAATACAAATTCTTAGGAGAAGAAAAGACTTCCATAACAAGGGGAACAGCAGTGTACAGCTGTGGGATAACAGAAGAGTTACAAATCATGCTTGGAATTTCACAGATTTGGATGCAAATTTGCAAGAGCTGTATCCTATCCTGGGAACAGTGAACAGTACATGAGAAATGTACCCCTATGTGCCTGAAGCACCAAGAAGAAGAGGGCTGTGAGATTGGTTGGGGGACACCTTCCAAAAGCTAATAAATATCTGCCTCTTCAATGGTCAATATTCTCCCAGTCTCAGTTAAAAATGTGCATTTTCTTGTAAATTGCCTGAAGATATAAAAATATAAAAGTCAGCAAGCAAGTGTGAATGTACCTCTCAACATGGTTTTAGCACTTCAGTGAATCACTTCTTCCATCACTCCACTTACACTCTATATCCTCATTTTGCCCTTTCACAAGTCAAATTTTCCTTCTTCAGCCCTTTATTCATTCAGCCCTTCTCTAAAATCCCCAGAATTCCTAGGTAATTCTCAGATAGTAGCTATAAGCTCCCAGATCAGAATTCCCATTCTTTCAGAGCAACTGATTATAATAATTTGCAACAAGATTTGGATCACTGGTCAAAACAAATGATACCTCTACAGCCCTCTAACTGGCTTGTGTCTTAAATGAGAAAATGTATTGATTTAAAGGAATGTCTCTTTAAGGGAGGAGTTGGCAAGTAAGAAATGATGGTCACAGATTTCAACAATTTAGTGAAAACCATTAATCTTCACATCCAAAAAAATCATAAACTCTTAAGATCAGGTTAACACAAAGTCCACCATCAGACACATAGTAAAAAATTTGAAAGCCAAAGATAAAGAGAAAATAATAAAAACAGCAAGTGAAAAGCAATCATGTATAGAGAGCCACAATAAAATTAACAACTGGCTTCACATGAAATACAATGAATGCCACAAGGCAGTGAGATGATATAGTCAAAATGTTGATCCTTTTTATTTTGGTGATATCTGTAGAAACTTCTCTTTCATTTCTGATTTTTTTATCTGGGTCTTTTTTTTTCTTAGAGAATCTAGCCAGAAATTTGTCAATTTTACTAAACTTTTTAGAGAACTGGCAGCTCTTTGTTGCATTAATATTTTGAACAGTCTTTTTTGTTCTCTATTTCATTAAATTCTGCTCTGATTTTTATTATTTATTTTATTCTACTGATCATAAGCTTCTTTTGTTCTTTTTTTCTAGTTAAGATGTAATGTTAGAGTGTTTACTTAAGATTTCTCTTGTTTCTTGAGATAGGCCTTAATGATATAAACTTACCTCTTATTGCTTTTGCTGCATCCCAAAAGCTTTGATATGTCATATTGTTATTTTTATTTCTCTCCATATATATCTCGATCTCACCTTTTATTTCTTCTTTAACCAAGTAAATTTTTAGTAGCATGTTATTTAATCTCTACATATTTTGTGGGATTTTTAACTTCCTTTTTGAAGTTGATTTCTAATTTCTAGACATTTTTGTCAGAAAATATGCTTGGTATGATTTTGTTGACAGTGGAAATGGGGCCCATCCATGGTGTCACAAGAAAAGCATTTCCAGGGACCCATGCAAGGAAAGATAATGGTGGAGTGGTAAGATTTATTGGGTAGAAATAAAACACTGCCCCCAGGTTCCTGATGTCTCATCTCCATCTGCCCCCCTGTGGATGAAATCTAGCCTTGTCTTCATCAAGCCCAGAAGTAGGACTACAATCTAGAAATTGTGTGCTATTGGTTCATAGTCCAGTTTAGTATTTGTCCGCATCTGGCTGGCTTAGCCTCTGTTCCCAGCTGTACTCTTGTCAGCACTGCATTTTATACCTAGTAGCCACATTTGCACTTGGAGCCTGCAGGGCTGCCAGACCTGCACTTGGAGCCCACTTGGCTGCTAGATGCACATGGCTGCCACTAAGAGAGAATGCACAAGTGCATGATTATGCATTACTGAACAAGAAGCTTTTGTTAGGATCTGATTATATTATCTAGAGTTTGGGAAGGACCAGGTAGCCTTTCACACTAACCAATCAATTTTCCAATTGTTTGCTGGCTTGTGCTGGCCCTCCTCCTAACCAATTCATTTCCTAGACCTCTGGGGTCCTGCATCCCTTATCTAATCCTATTCTTATCCCAGGCTATAGACTTTCACTTTTTGGTCATTATTTTTACTCCTACTATATATGCTTCATAGTAGAAGAGTAGAAGGACCACCCCCTGTGCCATCTTGGCTTCTACTCTGCATGCACCCACCAGAGGAATTTCCCCTGCTATTTTATCCCTCTCCCTCAGTAATTCCTGTTAATAGCTGGTAACAAATCCTTTCTGTTTACTTCAGGGATTGAGTCTTTAAGGTGGAGGACGAAGCAGTCCTAGGCATCCTATGAATGCTGCAACTTCCTAGTGAAGCAGGATTATTGTCCAACTCAGCTCCTAATTATGTTTATGTTTAATGTTTGATTCCCTTTGCTATCTTCCTTTATTTATAACAAACCAGCTATTAACACTAACAATATCAATCCTCTTAAATTTTTTGAGGATAGTTTTGTGTCCCAACATGTGGTCATAATGTTTATCCTTGAGAATGTTCCATGTGCAATGCAGAAGAATGTATAATCTGCTGTTCTTGGATGAAGGCTCTGTAAATGTCAATTATATCCATTTGGTGTAATGTGTCACTTAAGGCCAATATTTCTTTATTGACTTTCTGTTGGCATGATCTATTTATAGTTGTAAAGGGGGTATTTAAGTCCCCTGATATGATTGTTTTTTTTCAGTTTCTCTCTTTTGTTCTATTAGTACTTTATATATTTCCATGCTTACTGGCTAGGTGCATATATATTGAGAAGTGTTAGATCTCCTTGATGTAGTTTTCCTTTTATCATTGTAAAATGTCCATCTTGTCTCATGTTATCTTTAAATCTATTTTATCAGATCTAAATATGGCTACACCTGCTTTTCTGTAGATGTCATTTGTTTGGAGAATCATTTTCTGCCCTCTTAATCTGAATCTATATTTCTCTTTGCATCTTAGATATGTCCCCTGAAGGCAGCGTATGGTCGGGTTTTGTTTTTTCAACCAATGTACAGCTCTGTGCCTTTTTATTGGTGAATTCAATCCATTTAAATTTAGGGTAATTACTTATGTATGAGGATTTCCTATCACCATTTTATTTTGTGTTTTCTGGTAGCTCTGTGCTTACATTAGTTCTTTTCCTTTGTGTTTCTGTTTGTTGTTTTTGTTTGGTGGTATTCCTTACTTTTTCCCTCTGTTTCTGCTTTTTTAAAGTTATGTGTCTCAGTTTTAGTATTTTTTTGTGTGTGTGGTTACTATTAGATTTATGAAAAAGAAAGTTGCACACATACAGTATCTCTTTTTTTTTAATGCATCTGATCTCCATCCCCCCTTGCAAACTTAGAATTTACGACCTTCCCTTTTATGTTTTTGCTGTGACAAATTGTTTCTGTTTACTGTGTGAGTTTTTTGGGGACCTTACTTGTAGTTTTCTGACCTTTTTTTTTGTTTAGGGTTGAATAACCCCCTTGAGTATTTTCTGCAATGGGGGTCTCCTAGTGATAAATTCTCTCAGCTTCTATATGTTTCATAGAGCCTTTATTTGTCCCTCATATCTAAAGGATAACATTCCTGGATATATTATTCTTGGATACTAATGCCTTTCTTTCAGTAGTTTGGGTATTTGGTACCACTCCTGGCTTATAGAGTTTCTGCTGAGAACTCTGATGAGAAAATAATGGGCTTTCCTTTATAGGTTACTTTTTTCTTTTCCTTGGCTGTTGTGAGAATTCTTTCTTTGTCTAATACTTGACAGTTATAATAAAATGTGCCTTGAGGAAGGCCTTTTTGGATTGAGATTACTAGGAGTTTTGTTTGCTTAAGGGATTTGAGGATCTAGCTCTTTCCATAGGTTTGGAAAACTCTCATCAACTATTTTTTGAATAGGCTCTCCATTCCCCTCTCCCTTTATTCTTTTTCTGGTATGCTTATTATTCTATATGGCACCAAATTCAAGAACCTAGAATAAATGGATAAGTTCTTAGAAATACATAACCTTCCTAGACTGAATAATGAAGAATTAGAAAATCTGAATAGAGTAATCAACAGTGAGAAAATTGAAACAACCATTAAATCCTCCAAAAAAGTAAAAGTCCAGGACCACATGGACTCAGTAATGAATTCTACTAAATATTCAAAGATTTGATATCTACCTTCAAACTCTTCCAAAAATTGAGGAAGAGAAGATACTTCCTAAAATATTTTATAAGTCCAACATAGCCGTGATACCAAAACCTGGCAAAGGTAACACAAAAAAAGAAAGCTATAGACCAATATCTTTGATGAATACAGATGAAAATGCTAAATGAAATAATGTCAAGTTGAACACAACAAAAAAATTTACAAAATAATACAGAATGGTCATCATACAGATCACCTGCAATCTACATGAACAAAAGTCACACAACTAAGGGTATAAAGAAACCACAATGAGACTGTTAAGAGGGCTGTAGATGTGGAAGGGAGAAGTTCCACACCTACATAATGGCATATTAAAAATAGAGAGGAATATCTCAATTGTAGAGGTCCCCCTGAGAAGTGAGGGTTTCTATCTGTAAGAGTAGATGAAAATCTGTGGTACATTTACTCAGTGGAATACTACAAAGCCATACAAAAGGAACTGTTACCTTTTGCAAAAGCATGAATATAGCTGGAGATTATTATGCTAAGTGACAAAAACCAATTGGTGTAAGACAAGTACCATAAGATCCTATATATGGAATCTAATGAGCAAAATAAAGTGATGAACAAAATAGAAACAGAAGCCTGGATACATGTAACAGACAGACAGCTGTCAGATGGGAGGGGGAAAGGAAGGACTGAATGAAAAAAGTGAAGGGATTAGCCAAAGTTCAAATATGCATAACCCATAAACATAGACAACAGTGTGGTGATGGCCTGAGGGAAGGGGGGATCAGAGCAAGGGAAGCTGGGAAAAAGGGGGTAAGGGGACATATATAATACTATAAACAATATACATAAAGGAAAAAAACACCTAATCAGAAGAGCAAAAATTAAAAAAAGAATACAAAAAAACTGAGAAAGTGTATGAAACCTCTGGGACAACTTCAAAGCATACCAACATTTGCATTCATAGGTGTGCCACAAGGAGACATGAGAGAACAAGAAATCAAAAACCTATTTGAAAAAATAATGACAGAAAACTTCCCTAACTTGGTAAAGGAAATAGACATAAAATTCCAGGAAATTCAGAGAATCCCAAACAAGATGAATCCAGAGGCCAACACCAAGACATTATAATTAAATGCAAAAGGTTAAAGACAAAAAGAGAATCTCAAAAGCAGCAACAGGAAAGCAGTTAGTTATGTGCAAAGAAGTTCCCATGAGGCCTTCAGCTGATTTCTTTACAGAAAGTTGAAAGCCAGAAGGGAGTGGCAAGAAATATTCAAAAGGATGTAAAACAAGGGCCTACAACCAAGATTACTGTACCCAATAAAGCTATCATTTAGAATGAAAGGACATGTAAAGACTTTCCCAGACAAGAAAAAGCTAAAGGAGCTTATCACCACCAAACCAGTGTTAAATGAAATGTTAAAGGGTCTTCTTTAAGAATAATGAAAAAGATGAAAATATGAATAGTAAAATAGCAATAAATACATATCTATGAAAAATTATATCTAAAAAGTAAAATACCAAACAAGCAGAACAGAAAATGACTCCTAGATACAGAACACATTTTGACAGTTGCTAAATGGAAGATGACTTGGGGGGCTGAGTGAAAAATATGAAGGAATTAAGTACAAATTTGTAGTTACAGAATAGTCATGGGGGTATAAAGTACAGTATAGGGAATATAATTAATAATATTCTAATAACTGTGTATGGTGTCAGATAGGTACAAGATTTATTGGGATGATTACTTCCTAAGTTATATAATGTCTAATCACTGGGGTGAAACTAATATAATATTGTATGTCAAATGTAATTGAAAAATGAAAAGTGATTTAAAATAATAATAATAATAATAATAATAATAATAATAATAAATATCACAATCTAGTTGTGTTTATTCCAGGGCCACAAGGATTGTTTAACATATGCAAATTGATCAATGTAATTTAACACATTAACAAAATAAAGAATAAAAATCATATGAACTTATCAATAGATGCAGAAAAACTTTTCATAAGATACAACATCCATTTGTAATTAAAACACTCAATAAAATTAGTATAGAAACAATGTACCTCAATGAAATAATGTCCATATGTAACAAACCCTCAGCAAATATCATACTCAATGGTGATAAACTAAAAGATTTTCCTCTAAGATCAGGAACAAGGCAAGTATATCCACTCTTACTACTGATACTTAACATAATTCTGAAGTCCTAGAAAGAGTAATCATGCAAGAGAAAGAAATAAAAGACATTCAAATTAGGAATGAAGAAGCAGATATTTCTGTTTTGGTAAATAACATGATTCTTTATACAGACAGCCCTAAACACTCCACCAAAAATTATACAGAAACAATAAACAAATAAAGTTGCAGGATAGAAAATCAATGTACAAAAATCCACTGTATTCCTATATACTAACAATGAAATTTCAGAAAAAGAAATGAAAACACACAATAATTTTTTGCAGTTACAACAAAAACCAAAATACCTATGAATAAACTTAACAAAGGATGTGGAGGACTAACATACTGAATACTACAAAGCATTATTTAAAAAGCTTGGAAAACACTCCAGCCCTCCTCGTCTCCCTCCCATTTGGGCTGGGGTAGGGGAAAAAGGCAGAAAACTGTAATTGAACAACAATAAAAAAAAAGCTTGGAAAAGACACAATGAAATGGGAAGATATTTTGTGTTCATGGATGGGAATAATCAACATAGTTAAAACATACATATTACCCAAAGCAATATAAAGATTTAATTAAATCCTCAACAAAATTCCAATGGCATTTATTAAAGAAGTAGAACAAAAAACCATCAGATTTGTATGGGACCACAAGAGACCCTGAATAGCCAAAGTGATCCTAAGAAGAAAGAATGAAGCCAAAGTTATCATACTGCCTGACTTCAAATTATTCTACAGAGTGATAACAATCAAAATAGCATGGTATTGGCAGAAAAACAAAGAGACCAATAGAGCAGAATTGAGAGCTCAGAAATAAACGCACATGTATATCAGCAAATAATTTTAGACAACAATGCCAAAAACATACAGTGGGGGGAAAAGCCGCCAATAAATGAAGCTGCGAAAATTGGAAAGTCACACACAAAAGAATGAAACTAGCCTAAGGTTTGTCCCCATGTGCAAATATTAACTCAAAATTGATCAAAGACATAAATATAAAATCTGCAAAAATAAATGCAAAGAAGAAAACATAGACCCTAAGTGTGGACCTTGGTTTTAGAGAAGATTTTATGAATTTGACCCCAAAGGCAAGGGAAGTAGAGGCAAAAATCAATAAATGGAACTATATCAAACTAAGAAGCTTCTGGGTAGCAAAAGAAAACTCCAACAAAACCATGATGCAACCAACGGATTGGGAGAAGAAATTTGCTAATAACAGCTCTGATAAAGGGTTAAAATCCAAAATACATAAAGAACTCATACTAGTTAACACCAAACAAACACTCCAATTAAAAAATGGGCAGAGAACCTGCACACACTTTTCCCAAGAAGATATATAAATGGCCAACAGATATATGAGAATGCTCTAAGGGGTGGAGCCTTAGGTATTCGCCAGGGTGAGGCATTCCATTTCTCTGTGTTGTGATACTGTATGTGGGGGAGGGGTCACAGAGGGAACAACAGTACTTGCTTGGCTCTCTGCTTTCAGTTATTTCCCCTGCTTCCCACAGGCAAATTGGGCCCTTCTGGTGCTTATTCCTGGGTGAGTGGGCTTGTGTACATTCTAGGACCCTGCGGGTCTCCCCAGTGAACTCTCCTGTGAGGTCGAGAGTTTCTCCCATCTCTGCAGTTCCCACAGATTTTTATAGCCAGAGGTATTGAGGCCTTATATCCCCATGCTGGAACCCTGGGTTGTGTGGGCTGTCTCACTCCCTAGTTGTTCCTCCTGGTTTATCCACACAAGAATGTGGGACTATGTGGTCTGCCAGCCACTGCCTCGCCTGCTCCAGTCCTCCAGCTGCCAACTTGCCATGCATTCTCTCTGCCCCTGCTTACCATCTACCAGTCTAAATGAATGTTTCTTCTTTAACTTCTTGGTTGTCAGACTTCCATACAGTTCAATTTTCTGGCAGTTCTAGTTGTGTTTTTGTTTTTAAATTTGTTGTTGTCCTTCCTTTGGTTGTGTGAGGAGGCAAAGTATGTTTACCTATGCCTCCATCTTCGCCCAGGGCAGAGCTGAATTGTTCTTCTATAGGTCATTGGATATAGAAAATGTGGTACATATATAGAATGGAATACTACTCAGCTATAAGAAAAGGTGAAGTACTGCCATTTGAGACAACATGGACAGACTTTGAGACTATTAGGCTAGATAAAATAAGTTAGATAGAGAAAGTAACATATGATTTTACTTACATGTGGGATATAATACTGAAAGTAACAAATGAACAAACAAGAGAAACAATGAAACACACACTCATAGACACAGACAATAGTATGGTGATTATCAGAGGGAAGAAGGTTAGAGGGTGGTAAAGGGATCAAATATATGGTGATGGAAGATAATTTAATTTTGAGTGGTGGGCACACAATCCAATACACAGTTCATGTATCACTGAAATGTACACTGGATACCTATATGACCTTATTAACCAATGTCACCCCAATAAATTTTATTTAAAAAAGAAAAATTAGAAAAAACCAAAGTATTGAAAGAAAAAAAATTATTAACCAAGACTAATTCTTTAGGTGTCTCTCTGCCAGGAGTTTTGAGCAATTCCAGGATAGATAAAGCACTGGATTTTACTTGTTTTTGAATCTCAGCAATAAACCCAGAGTCTTTCAACATAGAAATTCCCTGGAAATGTTTGTCCACTAAAGGAAGTTAATAGTTATCCAGTGCCTGGCTCAAAGTAAGTAAGAAATGGCCCATGAGCCAGTGTAGCCCTGCTGTTGCTATAAATAGACCAACCAGTTTATCTTTGATTTAAAGGTCTGGTCAGCTGACATCCTGAAGAGACCACCTTTCACAAGGAACCCTTGACTCTCACTCTCCTACTGGCCTTCTATCAACACTGAATTCCCAGCCAAGATCATTGGGGTGCAGGGTTTCTAAGGACTGCTTGAGTTATTTGTTACCAACTTTCTGACTATAAAATGTCTTAACCACCTGCAAGGCTTCCTGAAATATTGTACACTGCCGATGGTTCTGTGGTAAACTACATCAACCTGTGGGCTGCAAATACCAGGACTTATCTGGCTGGTATTGTGAGACAGTGTTCTCTGAGGCTGCCAGCAGTTAGTGTCCTTGTCTCACTTACAAGAGTATCTGCTCATTAGTATGACATCAGAAGTATGTCTCTGTTCTTAAGGTATACAGATATTGAATCATTATGTTGTACACCTGAAACTAATATAATATTGTCTGTCAAATATACTTTAATCTTATAAAGTGGGGAGAGAAAAAAGTACTTCTCTTTAGCTTAATCATCCAGTTATTTCTGCTGTGTTAAAACAGAAAGTTAGTTTTACAGGTGTGAGAAACAATTGATTATCAAATAAGAAGCAAACCATATGATTTTCTTTTGGAGAAAAAAAAATACTTTAAAGTCATTAAATCCTTTAAAGAGGCAAACCTCTAGTGTGTCTTCTTCCTTTTCTTCCTATAAGGGCATTGGCTATATAGGATTAAAGTCCCATTCTTATGACTTTGTTTAACTTTTATTTCCCTCTCACAGTCTTCATTTAATAAACAATATGGTCACTTTGAAGATTAAGGATTTAATGTATTAATTGTATGGAGGATGCAATTTATTTTATATCAATTCCCATTATGAACAGTCCAACTTCTGCTTTTATACCTGTATAGTGACAGGAAACTCATTTGATTGTCTGGGCTGTCTTTTTTTAACTTTTGACATTAGTAATTCTTGGATTTTTTTTTTCTTACATTTAGAAAGCATATGTCTTCTGGGAGTTTGTATTTATTGCTTCCAGTTCTCTCTTTAGGATTGTGTGTTTTGATCTATTTATGTAAAGGGTTTGGATCTGTAGCTGGTGCATAGTAATTACTGAGTAATATATTGCTATTATTTGAACAATTATAGTATAATAATAATAATAATAATAATAATAATAATAATGTAGTGTTATTATTTGTATAGCAGCCACTGACTTATTTAAAGGTAGAGATCATGTGCTCCAAGTTCTCAGATTTTCCACACTAAATATACTTAGTTTTTTCAATCATTTTATCTCCTACTCTTAAAAAATTTTAAATGTTCTCTTTTCATTGTATTCTGTCCTCAAGTATGACTGCCTAAATTTCACAAACTATAATAGGAACTGTCTGACTAGCTCATAATAGAATGTAACCATCACCTCCATCATTTTAGATAGTATATTTCCATCAATTCAGCCTATATTTTGTTGTTGATGGTGATTATTACTCACTTATTACTGACCCTGAGCTGTTAGCTGAAATTCCTCAGTCTTTTCTATATGTGATGTTGCTTAGCCACATTGCTCCTGTTCTTTAGATAGCTGATCACCTTTTCTTTTGAATATAAGAGTGAAGCAAGTCATTTTTTCCTATTTAAAACTCATCATATTAGAACCAACCCTGTTAAAGATCCTCTTGGATGTAAAACGATGAATCTTTCCAAAGCTCTGACACAATTCCTAGCTTGCCACTAGGGATCTCATGTATCAAGGAGAAATCCTTAGCCAAAATTAAAAGAGATGTATGGCATGATTGAGACATGATTCCACCAGGTTAAATCTGTCTAAAGCTAGTTGCTTTAGCAACAATTGAAGTAAAATATATGTCTGAAATGACGTAAGGTGTCTGACATTATCACCATCCAAACCAGCTATGTGACGTTGAGCAATCCTGTCAAATATATAAATCCCTTGTTTCACTTTCTTCATGTGTAATAAAAGTATAATAATATCTGCTTTACTTACCTTGCAGGACAGTTGGGAGTACAGATTATCACTACTTGTGGAATAGGCTACCTAAGAATGCAGCCAAACCAGAAAAAATGAGAGACAGGATATGACAAGTAACATATTTCAGCTTCCATTGTCGGAAAACCTAGATCCACTGACGTTTGAAGTCATAGCAATTTCAGGTACTTCAGTTAACACGTTTGTTTGTTTTCCCTAAATTTAGTTTGAATTGGGTTTTAGTCAATTGCATATGAATGAGTCCTGACCAAAACATTTGGGGTAGGGCAGAGGATGACTTGGTTCATGTGATGATAATCCTCGAAGATTAAAATGTCTATATTTCCTCCCCTTTCTCAAGGACTGTGAAAGACAAAGAGAAAGGAACAGTAATGAGACACATTGGGAGGCTCCAAAATGGGGGGATGACTCAGATCTAATCTATTGGATATTTGGTTAATTACTTGGAAGGGAGCATGGCCTTTTGGGATGGGGTATCAGAGACTCAGTTACACCATCCATAGCTGCAAGTAAAGCAACGTAGTTACTACTACATCACTTCAGTCTTGCTGGGCTAACAGAAAACTGTGTTGATGCTATCTGTGTTAACTGTTCAGTTGATGCTTATGATGAGCTGAAGATATGACTTTTTTTTAATGACTGATGGCTAGGAGATTTTTTAGGGCACTGAAACTTCTGTATGATACACTAATGGTGCATACATGACTGTACACATTTCTCAAAACCCATAGGACTTTACAGCACAAAGAATGAACCCTAACATATACACATTTAAAAAAAATATTTAGGAGATTAAGGGATCCCAGAATGGAACACAGACTGTGGCAAATGAATGCCACTGTATTATAAATATATAATGAAAAATTATAGATGTCACTGTGTGAAAAATATACATGTATTATATTTTAAAATCAGCTAAAATGTGGTGACAAGCAAAAATAAAAAGGCAATTGCTTATAAATGTTTTTGGGTACTTTTAATTTACTACAAATTAGAAATCAGGTCAACATTAAAGAGTTTGTTCATTTGAAGATAAACTAATGAGCAACAGAAGAAGAGACATGGAAACAGGGAACAGACTGACAGCTGCAGAGGAAAGGTGGTGGAGGGGAATGGTGAGAAGTAGGGGAAGGGAGTAGTTAAAGAACATGTATGAATGATGCATGGGCATGGACAACAGTGTGAGGATGGACTGTGGAAGGGGGGATGGGATGGGTGGAGAAGGACAAAGGGGGAAAATTGGGACAACTGTAATAGAATAAACAGGAATAAAAAATTGAAAAAGAGGTTTTTCACTTGTTGCGAGTATAATTTCCAAAGTGAAACAATTGGGAAAATGGACTTAAAACATGTGGGCACATTCTCGATGGCAATTTCATGAAATCTGCCCAGCCCAATTAAGAAGAAATATTGATAGTTCATGTGGGTATGGATATTTTGCTCTTAATTTCAAATTAATTTCCTCTTCTCCAATCAAAAGGAATTTCAGCAAACCCTTGATAATAGAAATGAGTGATGAAATCAATGTAGTCCAGTTCCCTTAAGGAAAAATTCCTCCCTATTGATCATTCTTGATTTTCTACTGTATATGAGTAATCTATGGAGACTACACCTATAAAAGACTTCTCCTCCACATTCCCCTCCCCCAAAAGAAGCATTTTCATAATCTACCAGCCTCTGCATTTTTAAGTCAGAGTTGGGTTATAGGGCAGGAAAATAAGTATACTGTGGCCTCTAGCTGGTCCCATTTCCTCGGTCCCCCAAGACTACTGTCTTTTTACAGAGTTCAGCACAAACACAGAGAATGGTGCCTATGAAATTCTTATACTTTACTCTGGTTGAAACATGTCTCCTTGCCACTTTCACCTTTAATTCATTTTCATTCTTTATTTGCCCTCAACTATCAGTTTGTTTTTATTCCTCCTATACCTAGAGTCCAGTGATCTATTTCCATTCTATTTACTCTGTTGTTAATTTATTTTTATCTCACTGTGCTCTTGAACCAGCAACAAACATTCCTGAGCAGGTGGGATCCCACCCCTTAGTTTCTTCCATCTCCTGTTATGGTCAATTCTCTATGGAAACATGCAGGAAGAAGCACAGACTATTACTAAAATAGGTATTCCAGTTTAAAGACTGCAGACATGGCTTTAGAGTGTTTTACATTTTGAATATTTATATTCTTAATTTATTCGGCTTAATAGTAAAATTTCAAAGAGTTTTATAATTACACCCATTCACTATGAAGTTAAATGCTTTAGGAGTATACTAAGGGGTGTCAATGTCAGTTTTGATTTTAAGTTATTCTTTGAGTGACTCTTAGTTTCCAACCAAACCTAGTCCCCTTTGCATACTGTGATATAAAATAGTTGGCCAAATCTTACCTTTCCTTGGAAGATATTGTGTGTTGGGTCGCCTAACACTCATTCCAGCCCCTTTCTAGTTTGGCTTTCTGTACTGCTAATTCTGGGAAACAAAAACCATGGATTTGCTATACAGGCCTGTGACTCAGGTTTAATTAAGCAGATGAAACTAAATGATACTTAGAAGAAGAAGAAAGCAGTATGTGAGGCTGAAGCCGTATTAGGGAGCAGGTCTTCTGAAAATCTTATGCCAGATGCATCTGATTCTTTAGAGAATCTGAGCAAAGTACCACATTCAGTCCCTAATGTCATAAATATGGAGTGGTAGATGGTAACCATACTGGTGCTTCTGTTAGAATATGCTCATGGTATGACTATACATTGCCAGTCATTGCTTGGCTGAATTGTCCCTGCTGTGTAGTATAT
Source organism: Carollia perspicillata (assembly GCA_004027735.1). NCBI lineage: Eukaryota > Metazoa > Chordata > Mammalia > Chiroptera > Phyllostomidae > Carollia > Carollia perspicillata. The sequence continues at coordinate 3,285 of PVKM010000767.1, read as the reverse complement.
GTCTGGTTCTTTGTCAGTCCTGGAGATTCAATGATTTGTCTAATAATCCAATAGATCCTTTTCTGTTTAAATTAAGTAGAGTTAATTTTAATTTTGTTTATTTAATGATTTTAGAGAGAGAGGGAGAGAGAGAGAGGACTAAAGAGAGAGAGAGAGAGACAGAAACTGATTTGTTGTTCCACTTATTTATGCATTCGCTTTTGATTCTTTTATGTGCCATGACCTGAGATCAACCCCACAACCTTGGTGTAGCCAACTGAACTATCTGGCCAGGACCAAGATTATGTTCCTCTCTTATCTTGTCTCTGTTTTCCTTGATGTTTCATTGTGGGTGGGTACAATAGAGGATGCTCAGAATGTTGAATGCAGGCTTATGCTACTCTGCCCATTTCAGTAATGGGCACAGTTTGCAGGATTGATCCCTACACATAAGTGAATCAATCAGTGAGCATGAATGGGTAGAGCAGCAAGTCGATGTTTCTCTTTCTCTCTCCCTTTCTCTCTCTCTCTCTCTCTCTCTCTCTAAAAATCAATCAATAAAAAATTTAAAAAGGGAGACCTGGCTGGTGTAGCTCAGTGGATTGAGCGTGGGATTGAGTGTGAACAACTGTGGTTCGATTCCCAGTCAGGGCACATGCCTGGGTTGCGGGCCAGTTCCCAGTGGGGGATGCACGAGAGGCACCATACATTTATATTTCTCTCCCTCTCTCCTTCCCTTCTCCTCTAAAGATAAATAAATAAAATATTTTAAAAAATTTAAAAAGGAAGATCATTCTTCTTTAGGTTCAAAATAATTTCTACGGAGCGCATCCTGATTATACTATATTGGATGCTCTCTGAGCTTCAATTTTTTTGCCTGTAAAATGAGGAAGCTGGACAGATCAGTGGTTTGTAGCCACTTGGGTAATCACTGTCTAAAAACTCTTACTTGCTGTTCCCTTCCTGCCAGATTGCACTTCCTGACAGCAGATAATCTGAAGTGGCAATGCTTATTAGTCCAGGGGTTCTTAACATTTTTTGTTCCCAGTCCCTTTCAATAATCAAATTACAATGTAGACTTTCTTCCCTCAAAAGTGCACATATTACTGCACACATAAAATATCATACATATTTCAGAGATTCCAGGACTTTCTGAAGTCCATGCATTGCTGACCAGTAAAAACTGATACACAGGAAGATGTCTAACAATCCTTTTATTTAAGAACTCTGTGAGTCTACGTGGTCAGCATGTTTGGCCCAAGGCAAAGGCTTTTGTAGATACTTTCTCATGGTCTTCCCATTCTTCTTCATTCTTTTCCTGTTAATTCCCTTGAAACTTCCAGGATCTCTACTGAGAGTAGATTTACCTGATAAACTTACACTAAGGAATCCGAGCCTATATATATTACCCTTCTCAAAATAGTTTGCTTTTGCAAAAAGGACACAGAAGGGGAAGGACCAAAAAGAACACACCTGGAATATTGACTTTTCAAACCTGGTGTCAGGTATGTGAGTGGGCTTTTGGGGGATGTAATACTTGCCTTGAGTATTATATTGCTTGTGATAAGTGACCCTCTAGTTTGTTTTTGGAAAAGAGTATTTCTTTCTCTTTAGGGCTTTGTCCACACATATATATCTGCATAATGTGACCTTTGTGGGTTTTAGCTGAATCCCCTATCACCAAGACTCTAATAAAGTATATACCTGCACTAAATGTTTATTGCTAATTATGACTTAAAATTGGTAGCAGTAAATTAGTAACAATAAAACTGCTTCACATTGTGCTAAGTGAAATAAGCCAGGCAGTGAAAAGACAAATACCATATGATCTCACCTTTAATAGGAACCTAATCAACAAAACAAACAAGCAAGCAAAATATAACCAAAGACACTGAAATTGAGAACAAGCTGACAGTGACCAAAGGGGCAAGGGGAAGGGATTATAGGGGGAAAGGGTGAAGAGTTTGCTGGAACAATTATAAAAAGGACACATGGACAATAACAAGGGGTGGGAGTAGAAACAGGGGAGGGCGGTGGGGAGGGATGGGGTGGTAGGGAGCAGAAAACTGTACTTGAACAACAATAAAAAAAATTTTAAAAATGCTCCAGCCTTAGATTTTGATCTGAGCACATAGATACAAATAGCACCCCTTTTATCTATTCCTTTGAGTCATATTTTTTATTGGGGAATCCAGTGGTCTTTATACTTACATTGTGACTTTTATATAATGTTCTCTGGACATTTTCAAAATAACAAGTTAGGCTTCCTTCAGGGCCCAAACGTGTTCTAATACATAATAACGCAATCATTTCTTATTTTGGGCATTGTGTTCTGGACCATTTAATTTTTCCTTTATTTCCTAGATAAAGAATAAAAATTCAATGGACAAATTCAACTTCTTCACTACATTGGTTTTACAAATGAGCATGGTTTTGAGTAAACTGGCTTTTTGTGTTTGGCCACTGGACTACTTGTCAGAGACAGAAAAACAACTTTTCACCAATTCTCCTGTACTTTCTTTCTGAATTCAGTGAGTTTCTGTAAAGTGAATTCTGTAATTCCACTTTCTTCCATGATCAAGACAAAGGCTCACCTTAAAGAAAGACAAAACATGCAGATATCAGATATAACAAAACTTTATCAAGAAAGGAGTAGAACAGGTTATCTATGCTGAGACTGTCTGAAATTTTGGTACTCAGAGATATTTTATCATCTATTTAGGACTATGTGGGAGGTCCCTAAATATAGAATCTCCTTTATGGCATATTACCATAATGCCAAGGTTGTGAGGATTTTTCTCCTGGCCCTGTATATCTCTTGAATCAACATTTACAGGTTTTTATTTCATTATCTGTAGTCTATGTGGTCAGCATGTTTGGCCCAAGGAAAAACATGATTAATATAATTTGGTTGCAATAGTATACTATATACTTTATCAATAGGCCAACAATAGTTTCTGGCTTAAAATCTATTTTTACTTTATTTTCATTGTTGACACTGTTACAGATGTCCCCATTTTCCCTTCTTCACTGCCTATACCTAGACCCGCCCTTACCCTTTCCTCTGGCCATCACCACACATCACCACACCAGTTTTCTGTGTCTATGGGTTATTCATATGTGTTCTTTGCTGGATCCCTTTCCCTCCTTTCATTCAGTACCCCCTCCCCACTCCCTTCTGACTGTCAATCTGTTCTGTGTATCTATGCCTCTGTTTCTATATTGTTCTACAGTTTACTTTATTTTTTTAAAAAATTATTTTATTGTTGTTCATTTACAGTTGTCTGCATTTTCTCCCCACCCCAG
>PVKM010000766.1:0-94207 GCA_004027735.1 Carollia perspicillata | reverse complement strand
TTGATGTACCAATAGCAATCAAGGTTCAAGTACAATAGGAGGGTGTACACATCCCACATGGGGGCATACCTGAAGCACCCAGTTCAAGTGACAGGGAGGTTGTGCCACCAGACCCTATAGGACATCTACTACATGAGGCCATTCTACCAAGACCAAGAGACAGAGCAGCTTTACCTAATACATAGAAACAAATACAGGGGTGCAGCCAAAGTACGGAGACAAGGTAACATGTCTCAGATGAAAGAACAAGACAAAACTGCAGAAAAAGAACTAAATAAAATGGTGACAGGCAATCTGCCAGATGTGGAGATCAAAACACTGGTTAATAAGGATGCTCAATGAATTTAGGGGAGGAATATAGCAACTAAGTGAGGTCTTCAACAGAAAGATACAAAACATAAAAATAGATACAGAAAACATAAAGAAGAACCAGTCAGAAATGAAGGATACAATAAATAAAATAAAGAATATACTAGACAGAATCAACAGATTACCTGAAGCAGAGGATCAAATCAGAGATTTGGAGGATAAGGTAGCAAACAACACCTCAAAAGAAAAAAGAATCCAAAAAATTGATGACAGTTTAATTTCAAGCACACCAACATTTGCATCATGGGAATACCAGAATAAGAATGTAGGATACCATTCTGCATGGTGCGGGCCCAGCCCTCAGTGGCAAACATTTACTGCAAAGTAAGTCCTAATCCATGCTAAATTTTCCAAGGACCAGTGTAACTGGTTCAATCACTTTTAGCCTTTTATTTGCAAATATCCCTCTTCTGTGATGTGATTAGTGGCATTGGCTCCTTTGTTGTCTGTAAAAGGGTAACCACCTAAAGCAACCTGTGCATAGTAAATGAGGACCATCATGTAGTGTGCCGAGAAACCCAATAAAGGTTGGTCACAGCAAGGGCTGAGGCTTTTGCTCCCCTTGAGAGAAAAAGCCATGCTGTCCCTTTTCCTCCACCAGACTCAGTAGTCCATGTGAATGTCTCATTTCATCCATAATGATGCGGACACTGCAGGCCAGTGTCTGCATCATAAGAAGAAAGAGCAATGATATTAAAAACCTATTTTTAAAAATTATGACTGAAAGTTCCCCTAACTTGGTGAGGGAAATAGACACACAAGTCTAAGAAGCTCACAGGGTCTCAAACAAGATGAACCTAAAGAGGCCCACACCAAGACACGTCATAATTAAAATGCCAAAGGTTAAAGACAGACTTTTAAAAGCAGCAAGAAAATGACAATTACCTACAAGGGAGCTCCCATAAGACTGTCAGCTGATTTCTCAACAGAAACTTTGCAGACCAGAAGGAATTGGCAGGAAATATTCAAAGTGATGAAAAGCAAAGACCTACACCCAAAATTACTCTACCAAGCAAAGCTACCATTTAGAACTGAAAGACAAATAAAGAGTTTCCCAAACAAGAAAAAGCTAAAGGAGTTTGTTACCACTAAACCAGTGTTACAAGAAGTGATAAAGGGTCTTCTTTAAGAAGTAGGAAAAAGTATGAAATATAGATTGTCAATAAACTCATATCCAATAACAATTACTTTAAATGCAAATGGATTAATTGTCCCAATCAGAAGACAAAGGGTGGCTGAATGGATGAGAAAACATGACCCATGTATATGCTGTCTATAAGAGCCTTATTTCAGATTGAAAGACACACAGACTGAAAGTAAAGGGATGGGAAATACCTGTATTTTACAAGAGTATAAACAACAACAACAAAAAGGTTGGGGTAGAAATACTTAGACAAAATAGACTTTAAAACAAAGGCTACAACAAGAGACAAATGACTCAGCAATTCCACTTACGGGTATTTATCCAAAGAAACCCAAAATACTAATTTGAAGAGATATATATATCCATATTATGTTCATTGAAGCATTATTGACAATAACCATGATATGGAAGTAACCTAAAAGCCCAGGAATAGATGAATGGATAAAGAATATGTGAAACATACATAGAATGGAATGTTGCTTGGACATAAAAGAATTAAATCTTAGCATTTGTGACAACATGAATGGACCTAGAGGGCATTGTACTGAGTGAAATAAACCAGAAAAAGACAAATACCATATAGTTTCACTTATACATGGAACCTAAAGAGTAAAATAAACAAATAAATAAAAGAGAAACAGACTCAGATACAGAGAATATTCTGATGGTTGTTGGAGGGGAGAGTGTCTGTGGAAATGGCTGAAATAGGTAGAGATTAATATGCACAAATTGATTGTTACAAAATAGTCACAGGGATGTAAAGTATAGCAAAGGAAAAATGGTCAATAATACTAAGAACTATGTATGGTGCCAGACAAGTACTAGGTATCATGGGGATCACTTCATAAGTTATATAAATGTCTAATCACTTTGTTACATACCTCAAACTATGATAAGATTGTACATCAACTATAACTAAAAAATAAAAACATTTAAAATAAACTAAGAGTGACCAGAGTAGTATTAAAAATATAAGGTCTGTTCAGAAAATGTCCAGCCATTGTTGCTATAACTAGAATGGTTTGCACGACCTTGATGTAACCTGGCAGCCAAGGAGAGTAGACTAGAACGCACATGTGTGAACAATGACAACTTCACTGTACTAGTCAGTGGGTGCGGTAGATGCTGTTGAGTGAGCATGTGTACTGTGTGGTCATTGCATTCAAAATGACTGAGTGAGTAGAGCTATGAATCTGCATCAAATTTTGCATCAAGCCCGAACATTTCTCTGCAGAAACCATTCAGATGTTCAGAAGGCCACAGATATGGGCAACTGGTGATTGGAAGCTTCATCATGACAACACACCCACTCATGCATCACATCTTGTGCAGAGTTTTTTGGTGAAACATCAAATGACCCAGATGACTCAGCCCCCATACAGCCCATATTTGGTGCCTTTTGACTTCTGGCTTTCCCCCAAACTAAAATCACCTTTGAAAGGGAAGAGATTTCAGAACTTTGATGAGATTCAGAAAAATATGACAAGGTGGCTGATGGTGATTAGGAGAACTGTGTGAGGTCCCAAGGTGCCTACTTTGAAGGGGACTGAGGCATCATTGTCCTATGTACAATGTTTCTAGTATCTCAAGTCTTCTTTAATAAATATTTCTATTTTTCATAGTACATGGCTGGATACCTTCTGGACAGATGTCATATAATTTGTTTAATTTTGTTTTTAGGTAGTTGTCCCAAGACTTAGTACCTGAGATGATGATAAACTGACAGGGAGATTTGCCTTATAATGCCATGAGGAGGGCAAACAAAACCGAAATCAAATCCAACTCACAGATACCATTTAAGAAACAGTATACTTTAATACTTGCTGAGCAAAGAAAAAATTGAATCTAACAGATCCTTCAGGTAGATTCCTGCTGGAAATCTGTATATACTGATGACTATGATCTCTAATGATTTTATGCTTGAACATATTAGAGTAAGGCTCAGTAAGTTAATTATAATAATTGGTTATTATTCATGCATCTCCTTTACCCCAACTTCAAATGTACAGCATTAATGCTTGGCTAATTTCCTTCAATTAAGCAAATATGACAGTATTATAATAAATTAAATAGTTTTGAAAACTACTTTCAAATACCCGTGTTAAATAAAAAGACTCACTCATTGTCAGTAAACCTGAGTTTTAGTCCCAATTTTATCATTGATTATTGGTAACTTTGAAGATGGCTTACCTATATTAGTGGATTGGGTTAGATTCTCTCTAAATTTAAAACTTTTCATCTTATTGAAAGTCAAGAATTTTCAGGCTTCTTATTTAGTATTGTCTTTGGAATGATACCATGCCAGACCCGCAGTAGATGATCAGGGTCTGATCAAGTGTAACAAGCTAGAGAGACAGTAGGGGACTGGAATACTAAACTACCTCCATGAACCAGTACTTCCAAATGAGAACAGCTAACTTGGAAACATACTTGACCAGTAAAGGACTGGTTTCTACTCTACACTCTAACACTGCAATTATCAACTCATTTTGTTGCAACTCAGTGGGTATGCCAGAAGCTGACCCGATATCTCCCTCTCCAGGTCCATGCTTCCTGGAGAGGGGGAGATGCACAGAGGGTTTCCTTTTCACCATTCACAGCTCACTTAATTCCTCAAAAATAATAAAACACTCCCTCTTTATCTTCCTTGCTTTCAACTATCCCATTCCTTTAGAGGAAAAAAACCCAAAATTTTTTCTTTTGATAAAAAAAAAATAAAACATATTATGGCCTTCTATGTGATAGATCTTTTACATCCTGTGGGAGTAGAAGCTGAACAAAGCCCAATCCTTCTGTCCAGAAGTTCAAAATCTGTTGAGAACAGAATATATAGCTAATCAACTTTCTCAGATCAAAATCTGGTATGGTTTCCTGAAAATGTATTCCTTAGAACTTGAGTCTCACCAGATATTTTTGGTCAGTTGGGTTTGGAAAGTAGTATTCTCTGTACGGTGAGGACTTATAATATATTGCTACTTTTGACCATTGTGATAAGTCTGACATTTAATGAATCACTTTAACTGTGTTTGACCAATGTCCTAATAACTTATTTTTGGACTACAGAAGGTTTTTGTTTTTTAATAAGTAATATTCCAGAGATAAAAAATTTTACAAGCATCAGAAGATGAGTTCTGACTAATAATAGTTACTATTTTCTGAGTGCTCTAGGTATTTTTCATGAGAAGCACTTTAACACATATTAGCTCATTAAATAGAAAACTTTGTGAAGAATAAAGAATTTGGGCTAGGTCTTGAAGGATGAAAAACGCAGAGACGTGCCAAAGAAAAGGACATTCCAGGGAAAGGTAAGGTCACATAAAACATGGAAGGCAGTACACGTGAATCACGCCTGGGAATGTACGGACAGGAAGAAGCCCATGTTCACCTTTCATCTACAATGGTAGAAATGTTATCAGAATAGGTTTCCGCTAAACTAACTTTTTTCCCTTCTTCATCCCTTTCTTCTATTTTCCTCCATCACTCACATCATCACTGATACCAAAACTCCCGTGCCAATATTATTTTCAGTATATTAACAGAGCCCATAATGTAAACAAAGTAAAACGACATACTGCCATCATCTTTTATAGAATGGGTAGGTCCAAGACACAGAGAGGATAAAAATGGTTGAAAGATCATACCTGAGAATGAGTATGGGTATATTCTCCAATGAATCTATTGTCTATATTTTAAGTTTTTTAATTTATTGGTTTTAGAGAGAGACGAAGTAAGGGAGGAGGAGAGGGAGAGATAGAAAGATAGACAGACAGATACATCAATTTGCTTTTCTACTTATTTAGGTATTTAATGGTTGATTTGTATGTGCCCTGACAGAGGGTCAAACCCATAGCCTTGGTGTATTGGGGTGATGCTCTAACAAACTTAGCTACCTGGCGAGGGCTACTGTGTATATATTAAAATTATACACCTTAAAATAAACAAAAATATGTATCATCTCATAGTTTGGGGGAAATTGGATGTATGTTGTCCTATTCGTTAATAAAGTTGTGGATTAGTAAAAATGATTCATTTCCAGAGTTCTAGACCAGGAACATGACAGAATATATGTTTAGATATTATTGGTCAATTTGATAACTTTTAATCAAAATAGCCATAAATATTTGTTTCAGCTACTATGTAATAACAATGATCTATGCTTGAAAACTTTAAAAACATGCACGTTCATTAACTATTTTGACTTTCAAAAACATGGAAGATATTCCCACAAAGAAATACAGGATCCAGAACAAATAACACCCCCCCTTTTTTTTTTTTACAAAAATTTTTATCACAAAATCATGAGCATGTAATTCTGTAACATAACGATATCACATTCAAGCATACTGTATGACATTTTTGTGAAATGTCCAAGTTAAAACTATAAATTATACACTCACATTATTACCCTCCCAACCACACTCAAGCAGGTATTACTTCTGCTGGACCCTGTGTATTTGGAGACATACATATCTGGCCCTAGTACAGGATAGGTTCATAGCTACAATCCCATTTTTTCCTCCTTCAAATTTGGAACATTTCCTGCAATCCCATTCAAAGTTTTTAGAAACAAATTTTTGAGTCTGTTCAGTATTCAGAATCCCCATCTGAAAAGTTAAGGTACTATTAGTGACTTTTCTTTTTTTCATTTGCAAGTTGAAAAACAGGCAACCTCTCCAAGTAGCAACATCAAGATAAGGGTATCATAAAAAATTAGCTCCATGGTCATAAAGGAAAACCCCTTCTAGAAAACTATTTAATCTACCAAACTAACTTTTTTTTTTGTTCACTCCCTTTTGGAAAGGGATTGTACCTAAAAAAGACGGATGAAAATAAAACTTATCCTAATTTAACACAGAGAACTGGGGAGATTGTATGGGTGATGGATATTGTACAATTTCCCATTTACTTTTAAAACTAGGTACTTGGCTTATTATGCAAGCAATTGGGCTTTTAGATTGACTATGAAACCTCCTAGTAGGTTTAATAACTCCCATTCCAAATATATCTTATTTAAAAAATTAAGGAGTGGCACATTCACTTCACCAACCAATGAGATTCTGCAGTTCTCAGTTCTGCTGGGATCAATTTTGCCTCCCATTCTCGTAGAAATGGAGGAAATTTCTAGTATGAGACAGAAAGAGGGCACTTAAAAGTTTATTATTGAAGTTGGGATGAAAATTAACACTAGGGATTGCACACTCAAGATCATCTCCACAGTTCCACTAGGTGGAACTAGGTGGACCGTCCTGGCCCTTAAATTATGCTGACTTTACTATAACAATATTTCTGCCATTTATCAAGCATCACCACATGCAGATTCTTCATCTCATTTGATATTAATGGAGCTGTAAGAAAGATGTTCTCAATCCCATCTTACAGTCAAGGAGACAGAGACCCAGAAAGGTCAGCTGCCTTCTTCTAGTCAGGAGCCAAGCCAGGGTACAAACCCAGGGCCCTGAGATTCAGGAGCTCATGCTGTTTACACTACATTTCAGAAAAGTCTGGAGTTCCTTTAGCATAAGGCATTCATCAGCTATGACTTACATTCATGCAAGGGAGTCAACATGCATGTCGAGACATTCATGACTTCATTACATAAGTACCTGTAATGTACATAAAGGAAAAGCTTTAGAAAAAAATTACTGAATAGAAAGAATAATATGATCCTATAAATAAATGTAAATGGATGGGATGAAAATAATTCCCCTAGTTTAAGTCCTCCAAACAACAGTAAAAGTTATAAATAAAAGTTTAAACATAAAATTTATTTATTAATCCTGAGATTAAAGCAGAAAGGATGACGAAATTCTATGTTCCCTACCCTTTAAAACCAATAACTTTTTACAAAAATGAGCCAGCATCTTTCATCACAAAATGAACACCCGTACCAGATCTTCTTTTAGAGGGAAACTGTCTGAAAAAGAATATTTAACTTTTCCTTCATTTTTAAAAAGTCAAGTAACAAACCTAAGAGAAATAACAGTTTTGTGTAACAAATACTATAAAGAATTTAAAATCACCCTCAAGCTAAAACGAGAGGTTGCTGGTTGTGCTTCCACCATCACGGATAACCAAGGGCGCGAAAGGGAGTCCATAGAAACTCAGATTCCCTAGGAAAGGAACTCGCGAACTTCAAAAAGTTCAGTGACATCTCTGAAATATTCGTAGTGAAAACACGTTACCTATATGCTAAATTATAGCAACGTATTTTCTAGAGTAATCACTTCTTAAAGAATTTAACAAGTTTATAAATGCCTGAGTGATAACTGGCCAATTCAGTTTGTGCCTAGAGTAAGAAGTCAAATTAACTTATGGATGATTCTATTAGTCAATCTATCTTTTCAACTAATGTGTAAAAATGTAAACTTAAGTACTTCCTTATTGGTCTGTTAAGAAATTTTTTCTAATGGGACCGACACATTTTAATATTCACAGAAAGGACAAAGACCATGATAATAATAATGACTTACTTTAAAAACCAGGTTTTTATTTCATTTAACTTACAGAATTATAGTTTCTCTCTTTAAAAAATTAGGCTGCTGGGCTGTGTTTTGTGTACTGTGTTGGAATACACCTGTGATTTTTTCACCCAGTGCGCCACAAGAACTTTGAAAACATTCAATACCTGACTGTTTAGTCAGGGGCACTGACGTCTTCTCCCTTAGACCGCCAAATAAAAAAAATGACAACACCCAACACAACAATAGCTGTCTGTTGTTAACGAATTGAAATTATAGCTAATTTTTTGTTGCATCGGCCAAAAATATTTTTGGTGTGCTGCAGAATTTTAATGATTAGTGTATGTGTGCCATAAGATGAAAAAGGTTAAAAACCACTGCCTTACGCAAACTTGTCTGGAGCCAGTGAATGAACATATTTCATACTCAGTTGAGAGATTTTTATCAGTACACTTAAAGGCAGCAGGGTGCATAATTAGGTATGCCTGCCATCTGCGTAGCCCTCCAGGTGCAAGAGGCATTAGCTTTATTTAATATTACCACAACATTAATTTTACTCCATTAATTTATGTCATTTCTCCTTTATTTCAAACTCAGATTACCAAAACTAAGGCACTGAAGGAGATGACCAACTCTGGCTTTAGTGAAAGCCTTATAAACAAAATTGTAAACAACCTCATTAACTAAGAACACGTTTAAGAAGAGACATTGATCAGATTGGACTCACTTTTTCAAAGAGTCTATAAACAAAACTTTTCTGATTTTGGTATAGTGGAGTTTTTCCAAAGAGAGAGTCTATCACGTGGTCATCATTTTAGGAGGCACTGACAAGGCGCTAGAAAATACTGAGTCACGTAATGAAGAAAGTACGCTACTTCAGTTCCTCTAAGTCCAGGGAGGAGTCCGCACTGAGTCCGCACTGAGTCACCAGCACCATTCTGACACGTGCCAGTCTCCCTTCGTGACAAACGTCTGATCCTTGTCGGGCAGCAGTATCTTCACAGAATTTAAGAACATGACTATTGCTCGTAGTTACTTTGTATTTATGCAAATGTATTTATTTTAAATTTTTACTATTATTTCTTTAATCCCCACATGAGGAAATGTGTTTTTTTAACATTGATTTTAGGGAGAGAGGAAGTGGGGTGGGGGAAGAGACAGAGAGACACTGATCACTTGCCTCCTGTACATGCCTAGACGGGGACTGAATCCACAACCTTTGTTGTATAGGATAACGCTCCAACCAGGCACCTGGCCAGGGCATGATTTGTTCTGAATGTATTACTTTTTCATTTACAGCAGTGAGATACAATTCCTCTTTTAAGCACACTTAAGTAAAAAAACTAATAATCTATTTTAAGGAAAATATTTAATAATAATAGAGTTATATAAGGATATGAGAAACACCATGAAGGATGTACACAAAGCAAATGAAATTTTGGCCTACACTGACTTGCATCCAACTTCAGAAGACAAAGATATGATCACACAAAAGTGAAAATTGAAGGCAATTAAATAAAACTATTGAATTTATATTATTCCATGTCTTCCAAGACATTAATAGGTACCACAACTATGACCATTTCTTGATAGCTTATCCTGTACATGGTATTAGTGTTCTATATACAGTAGTGTAATTTCCAAAGCAAAGTAAAAGCAATGTACCTTTTAAGTTAATAAAATTTAGGGGAGTGGAACTTTGAATGCCAAATATTTCAAGGTAGACTCAAGTGAAAAAATCTTGATTTCTACTACACTGATAACAAAAGAAGAGAAAGTATGTTTTCCCAGGGTAACTGTTTGTTTCTGAAAATATGCACATAAAGTGGAGAAGAATGGGAAAGTTAAGAAGATCAGAAAGTATTCTCAATCAACACAATCTTCTGAAAAAATGTCCAAAGTTAAATGAACATGTAGAAGCTCTCTCCTTGAAGCTGTGTGAAACACTCTAGATGGAGTTACTTTTGGAAACTTCAAGACACATTTTCATTGAGAGAATTCTGAGATTATAATCACAGATTCTCCTCCTTGACAGAATGCTTTCTAAGGGCCTACTATTGAATTCTCTATACTTGACTGGTACGTATAATTCTTAGACAACTAATATAGTACAATTGTTTTCTAATTTACATAAAACATGGACAATATGGAATACCTGTATTTTGAAAGGAAAAATGAAGCTGCAATGTCAAAGTATACAAAAATCACTCCAAGCACTTTTGCTTAATTTTCATGCTCTTGCATTTAGAAATTCTCTTGCTGCCAACACTTTTTTCCTCTTGAGATGACTGAGGCCAATCCCTCCCTGCAAAAATTTTTCTCTTTAGAAAGGGGGAGACTTTAACATTGATTCCTCATAGACAAAGTTGAGGAACATCTTTGCAAAAATCAAATGCATTCCAGAATACTCGCTGCTGACATGAAACAACACACCAGGGCTGCTGAAAGCAGGTGATGATAGTTTTGACATTCCCACACTTAGACAAAAAAAAAAGCCTATTTACTCCTGTCTCCCTGCAGGCATCCTTTCAACTGCTCCATTCACTCTGACAAGAGATCTGAAGAAAGGCTCTAAATCACGGCAAAGCATTCATCCTCAGACAGTAAGCTAGCTGACCAGATTGGAACTGCACATCTCAGAGCAGGGAAGAGCTTCCTTTGCTGCTTCTCATCTATCAAAATCTGCAGTATCAAGATTCTTTTTTTTTAGGTTTTATTCATTAATTTTTAGAGGGGAAGGGAGAGAAAGAGAGGGAGAGAAACATCAATGTATGGTTACCTCTTGAGTGCCCCTCACTGGGGACCTGGCCTGCAACCCAGGCATGTGCCCTGACTGGGAATCAAACCAGCAACCCTTTGCTTTGCAGGCCGGCACTCATCCACTGAGCCACACCAGTCAGGGCTGCTTTATCAAGATTCTTAAAAACAAAACAAGAAAACAAAAGAAACCAACCCCCCCACCAAAAAGAAAGACCTCTCCTTTGTTTTGTCTTTCATGACTTTTAACCTTTTTATGCTTCCAACTTAATCTTTGTTCTCATATGACTGGCTACATACCTCACTGCTACTCCTCCTGTTATGTATCAGCAGTGCTGAAGTTAAACACATCATCATCATCTTTTAGGAGGGGTCGAGAATACCACCAGACGTGTGGTATTCTCCCTCGTGATACAACTGCACACACAATTCTATGGAACCAACTGTGGTCAATCCTGTCTTGAGTTGTACAGGACATTAACACTGTAAGGTTCATGTCTTCAATCTCTTTACTCAGGCCCTTTCTTCCTTCACTAGATAAATCTCTTTTATTTCCAGAATAAAACAATACAGGAGGCATAAGCTTTTGTCACTTCTTCCCAAAGCTGATGAATCTATGTTCTTTTTCTCTCCATCTTTTTCTCTCTCCCTTCCTCTCACTCCTCCCTCCCTCTCTTCCTTGCATGCACCTCAGTTTTGTTAATTAACAGAAATTCAGGAGGGGAATTTTCCCTGAAGTGTTTTTATCTTCCTATAGTAGCATCCCACTGTCCCTTTTTTGCATTTAGTATGCAGACTGCAGCTAGCTAACTTAATACCATCAAATTAATCATGATCTCTAATTTAATCATTCATATGTTCGAGAAAAATGTATAGAGCCTCTATTAGCCAGACACAATGATAGCAGCTAAGGATTTAAAAATATTTAAAATACTGTATTACATGTGGTTTCCCAGGGCTCCCAGAACAAAATGTCACAGACTAGACAATTTATAACAAAAGAAACTCACTCTTTCACAGTTCTGGAGGCCAGAAGTTTGAAGTCAAGGTGCAAACAGCCAAGCTCTGTCTGAAGACCTTCGAGAAAAACCCTTCCTTGCTTATTCCAGCTGCTAGTGGCCCCAGCAGTGTTTTCTCCCCATCTTTTCTCCCCATGGATTTTCACTGCAATCCAGTATGGCCTCACCTTCACTAGTGTATCTGCAATGCCCCTATTTCCAAATAAGGTCCCAGTCTGAGGTTCCTGGTGGACATGAATTTGGGGGGTCTGTTATTCAGGCTAGTACAGATACCCACCACGCTGTTCTCCCTGGGATACACCCTCATATTTACTCAAAGTTTAATTTGGTTGGTTAACCTCCCTCCTTATACTATAGTGTCCTTCATAAAAATCTTTGCTAGTTAAAACTTACAAAAGAGCGTAGCCCGGCTCCAGTGGCCTACCGGGCATATCTTCACGATGGAGGACCATCAAGTGATGACTAAGAAGCTGGACATGTCACTGGGATAATGAAATGCATTTTGTTATAGTGAGTACCTCGGTGTACAATGACTGCTTAAGGGGAGTATCTCCCGAGTTGCCGCATGTGTAGTTTTGTCTATTCATTTTGTACAACTAAGAACCACAGAGTTTTTATTTAAAAAAACTAGATACAAGTTTTGAGATAAAACAACCTATCCTTTTACAGATGAGATAAACCAGAGGGAATGCCCATGTTCATCAGCTAATTAAGGACAGGCTCAGCATAACCAAGGGTTCCCATCCATGCTCAGTGTTCAAATCAGACTTCTCAGGCTTCTGAATATCCATAACTTTATCATGACTTCTCCATCTGAGCACACTTCAGCTCTGACTACCCTGAAGAACAACTTATAATATCACTGCATTAACAGCATCTCTGAAAAATATATCCAGACAGGAAGGAGACCTCTCTCTTCACAACGCTGCTTGTCTTCTTCCGCTCCACTGGGAGTCTCTGGGTCTTTAGCGTCAGTAAAACCTCGAGATGTGATGTAGAGAACATTGAGCTTTTCATAATGTTGTCCAAAGTTCCTCTCATTGTAACTGTGGACACCGCATGTTCAGTTAGACATGATGAAAAACAATGTTAAATTTGTAAGCCTTGAACCCCAGTAAAAAGAACAAACAAAAAACATGTCTGCTTCTTTATTCATGCACCATGAAAATTCTTCTTTATTCACTTCAATTCTGCATTCACACAAAAGTGCTGTAATAAAATATCTGTACACTACTTCTGTTACAAATATAGATAATATTTAAAGCGACTTTATATATTCTAATGTAGGAGTTTCACGCTCTAAAATGGGAATGAACACATGACAATTTCTCACCAGTTGTCTCAATAAACAGCTCCATCTGTTTCCCTTAGTCTTAAACTATTGTATTATAAGATGTTAATATAAAGCAATGAAATGAAGTTATGTTAATTCCGTTAATTTTTCTATCAATTTTCTAATGGCATACAACCAAAAGAATTACTAACACATTGCTTTTTTCCCTGTCGTTCAGAGGAACACTAACGGAAAGCCGACCGCGCTGCGCGCTGACACGGGTGTTAGCGTCGCGTCGGTGAGAGCCAGCACTGAGGCTCCGAGAGCTCCAGCTCCTGCTCCTGTGCGGTGAGCAGAGCTGCCTTCCAGAGAAGCAACAGTCGGGGCAGGGAGGCATCATCGTGTTACCTGCACAGTCCTGGAAATACTTGTAACAGGTCACAAATGAAAATGAACAGAGACGTGCATGCAATGTGTTTTTTGCAAACTTAGGGACATTGCTTTAGACATCTGCTTCACACCAAACTAGAACCTCACTCTAGGAAGAAAATGTTTGTGTATGCTCAAGGTGGGAGATGCGACTTTTTGTAATAGTCAAAAATTTTTAACACTGAATATTTTTAAAGATTTTTAATACAATTTTTTAAGTTAGTAATAAGGAGAGGGGTGGACTGACAAAATATAAGGCGCTTTTACATGACTTGACATTTTCTTCTTTATTTTATATTTTCATTTTCACTCTAACTTATTGAAGCCATTTCTCTTAGGTTAGCTTTGGAGTTCTTTTTTCTTCCTCTACTAACCAGTTCAGCCCACAATAATTTTCACCCATGTCACTGTCAAGTGCCAGGTAGCTTCCTGGAGAAAGAACGATTTAACGAGGCGGACAGTCCTACCTTTGAGTGCACGTTCGCAACGTGCAAGGAGAGAGGGGACAGGATGCTCAGCTGTCAGTGAGAAAGTTGTTCCCCTGTGGGTGTCACACACCTATCTGGTGTTTTTCCCTATAGTTCTGAAGAGCAAGATGAGCACAGCACAGGAAAAGCCTCCCAAAAGACCAGTCCCTTTCTCTTTACAGAGTGACATGCGAGTGAGGGGGGTGAACTTCAGGAGAGAACCACCAGCGTGACAGTGCCCTTCGTCCGCTTGAGGATGGCAACGGCTTCTTCGTGGGTTACCCCTTCCAGGCTCTGCCCATTGACAGCGATGATCTGATCACCCCTTTTCAGACGCCCATCTTCAGAGGCTGCTCCCTGCAATGACCAAGGAGGCCTGTTTACTCCTCGGAAATGTTGAGCAACAGAAAAAATCTAAACCGGAGTTTAAACTGCTCTGCATGGGCACGCACGCTACTCTCGGGGCTCCACGGGTGCTCCACGGCCATCGAGCAATGATGAACACACACAAAGGTCTTTCTCCTAAATGATTTCGGCAATGAAACTCCTATTTGAGAGAGAATTTAGCAGTCAGTAGATTAGCTGAATGGTTTTTTGGCTGCTCAGCATAGCAGGTGGGAACCCAAATTAACAAAGAATATTGGGAATTTGCCTAGTAAATGGTTTCATAGAATCTAGGATTTCTGATCCTGTAAAGAAGACCTACAGAAAGGAAACAAAGGATCAGGTGGGAACAAAAGCAGGTTTGCAGGACAAGGGCGTGAGGTCCCTGAAACCCAAAGGTATGTAGAAGCAAAAGCTCACATGTATGTTGACAGGGGCGGGACAAGGCACGAACCCCGCTAATTCTAACACAAATGGTCTCTGTGATTTCATCAAGGCAGCTCAGGCTGGTTGGCTCTGTACTTCCCAGGGGGTAGATGGAGTCTTCGTGCTCTTTGTGGGCCCTAATGATTAAGTTTAAGCACAGACATTGCTGTTTAGAAAGAACCCTATCTTAAGGCACACTGATGGTAGGCAATTATGCAATTAAACATAAAATTAAAACACAAAAAAGTTAATGAGGGATCCATAATGATGAAATTCTTAAAATATGCTCTAACCGGCAAGCCTTAAATAAACTGTTCCAAGGCTGAGGAAGTGACTGCATGCCTCTTCTACTCACTGGCAAATGCTGTCTGTATTTTTGGACCTACTAGTGGCTTTTAAAAAATCTCATAAATTAAGGCTATAGCTTGACTGCTGTAGATACAGTTCTTTAAATTGGTTAAAAGTAATATTTTTTCAAAGTGACAGAATGAAGCTGCCACTGGTGGGTACTTCATAGAACCACAGCACTAACCTCAAGCCTCTGTATCAAATCTTTTCATAGGTTTGATATATTTTACTCCTTTGGACTGTAAAATTTTGAGATTCTGGATTTTCTTTTGCAGGAAAGTTTGTCCAATTTTGTACCTCCTCAAAAATGCCTTAAAATATATTAATAATAATTATATGGGTTTAAATTATTTTAATAGCTTCACCAATGTTGCAATAACTTCATTCTTATTCTAAACACTCTTAACATAGAACAGGTTACTATATAATTACAACTATATATCAAGGGGTTTCCTTTTTTCCAATTAAATCCCTTAACTGCAAATGCTGGTTTGAGGTAGGTGATAGAGCTTCTGGATACTCTTCAGATTATTTTAGTTATTATTTCTCTACTTTACTCAATGACATTAAACTGTAAAATACATGTTCAGTTAGTTAGTCTGCATATCCATTTTGTGTCCTTTCCTTTTCCTGCTTTATATTTCACAACAGTAAAAGAAAACAACACACAGTAGTAAAAGAAAGGCCAGCACTTGACAGCATACATATTTAAAACGTCCTATTTTCAAAAGACATTCAATCATATGCCACTTATTTTTTTAAAAAAATAATATCAGGCATTACTGTCTAAAGTTCATTAATATTTTTATGCATATTGTCAAAAATTCCCATGGAATTTCAATTTGAGCCTATTTTCCTTTAAACATAACTAAGCCTCAAATTGGACAAAAATATTTAATGACGTGTTCCTGTAGGGAGCTCCAGAAGAAAATGACCAACTGTTAACCATTTGGTGTTACCTCAGGCCATAAACTAATAAGCCAGCTGCTGACCACTATTAATGATTGTTTAGGGGAGAGAGGGTGGTTAAAATTTGCGATCTTACCTTCGCAAACACCGTTTTAACGTAAATGGGTAAGTCTCCGTGAGGGCTGCCATAGCCTCCTACTATACTGAAGCCCAAGCCATCTGGTCCTCGGTCTAGTGTAATAGACTTACACTGAGGAGGTCTATAGCAAGAGAAAGAAAAAAAAAAGTTTTTTGATTTTTTAAAAAATATGTATTATTGTGAACCAGCCGGTTAAGAATTATCTAACACCACCAACCCAGAACGAGTATCAATGTCTGTGTTCCTGACAAGTATATCATGGGTCTTTCGGCATGCTTAAATTCTCAGTTATTGCTCAGCATTTTATATTTACATAATCTAATGAAATTCTGCTTAACACGCTAATTCTATTACTCATTTAGGGTTCTCTTACACTAACATATTCACAGCATGTTCTCACTGCATGGAGAAGCTCATTCTTTTCCCAATTTATTTAAAGTGAGAGGTTTACAGTCCAGAGGACCATCACAGAGTAACTCATAAACATCAGCACTCCCACACTCAGAGAGAAAAAACAATTATAAATAATGTAAAAGCTGCAACAAATTATTTAAAAATTCTAATATGCTCCTCTCTTCTCTTCTTTCTATGTTCTAATTCTTTCGTACTCAAGTGTTAGATACTTGTGATTTTTTCACTCAAAAAAAACGAATCCGTCAGCAGGAAACGTTGGATAGATCTAACTTGCTCCATGTCGCACAGGCTGGTGACAGTGAGACTAAAAAGTGCTCCCCAAAAACTCAGAGCTGAAAGCATGGGAAGGGTAGTGGCATGTCTGTCTGTCTTTGATCAACTATATCCATGCCATAATTATGTAACAGCTTAGAAACACTTGACTTTCATATTTCATACCTCATCTCTTACTGTTTCACCTTTATGTGAACAGTAGGGACGTACAAACCATAATATATGAGCTCACCCCAAATCATCCTGAAATATACTGCTTGACGTCAACCCAGAGAAAGAAAGACTGGAGCTGGCCGGCTCCTGCTGCTGACCTGTGACCACGCTCACATCTCCTCCAGCAACCACCTGTGCGCAGGAGAAGCACAAGGAGAAAAACACATGTGCATGTGGCTGGGGAAGCATCCGTAATTTTTCTTCAAAAAGAGCATTTGGATTAAAACATGTATTTTATTGTCCACTTAATCATTTCTGTTAACATAATATACAGCCAAAGAGAAAGAAATTTCACAAGGGCCAGAGGCCTCTTCAACTGGCGGTAAAAGTATTCTACTAGTTCAATTTATCAAGTTCTCTGATGGTTTTCAAACATGGCCTCACATGCCATTAATTTCTAAAGATCTTTAGAATACAAGCCACTCACACCAATTAAATTCTACAACTGATCCTTCACTGCGAGGCCCTGGTATTTTTTTTTTTCCCTTCAAGTGTGAAACAATATAAACGCAGTGGGATAAATGTGACGCAGCGGGATAAACGTGTTTCTTACTTACGCTCTTGGAACTCTCAATGTAATCATTTATGTTCCAGGGAAATATTAAATGAAATCGGAGCAGGAGATTTAAGAGTTTTTACTAGTTCAACATCAAAGCTCGTGTGTCTGCCAGCTACCTGTATTCTAAATAGTGTTTGGGAGAAAAATCTTACCTGCATTTCAATGGAGCCAGGGGTACTTTTCAGTAAGTTAACTGCTTGGGTGTGAGTCATGCCCTCGGTGGATGTGCCACCGATAGTGACAATCCTATCCCCAACCTGCAAAGGGTAGAAAGACACAGCCATCCGCTAAAGCAGCCACGTGGAGAGGGACACTGAGACCTGAACAATCATTTCCTTTTCTACTGTGCACATCACATATGTAGTGCTATCAGCAATGAAAATTGACCCAAGGAAACTACTAATTCCCATGAAGCTGCAATAATAAAAATAAGTTACACACAATGACTAAGTTCTATAGTCTGCAGGGAGGGGAAAATCACCCTTCATTTCTCCTGGGTAAGACACTGCTTCCTGTTAAAAGAAGATATCTGATGTCATTTGGAAACCAGAATTTCTCTGGACGTTACTCTTATGCACATTATATGTGACTCTAAGTCAGGGGTGTGCGAACTGAGGTCCAAAGGCCATGTCTGGCCCACTGCCTCTTTTGGTGAATAGAGTTTGCTATGCTTGTTTGGTTGCATTCATGGGGCGGAGCTGAGGAGTTATAACGGAGAATCCTATGTCCAAAAGAGCCTAGAACAGTAACCACTGGGTCTATCACAGAGAAGTTTTCTGATCTCTGTGCTGTCTAACAAGCAATTTTTAAGTGTCAGTCACACATTTAGGTATCGAAGGAGACTGAACCATTCCCAATTTAAACACTATTTAAACTAAGTGAAATAAGCCAGAGAAAGACAAATACCACGATTTCACTTATATGTGGAAATTAATGAACAAACTGAACTAATAAGCAAATAGAGACGAACTCATGTGTGGAGAGCAGGATGACAACTATTGACAGCAGGAAACGGAAGGGGGTGGAGGGATCTAGAAAGAAGGAAAAAGGAGTCACGGATGACAGTGTGGTGACTGCAGGGGGGAGGAGGGTATACATGGTTTAAATGGTAATGGAAAAATACAATAAAAATTTAAAAAAATAAACTAAGAAATGGCCATGTTTCAAGACCATTTTGACACATGAGGCCACACAGATTTTACTTTGTAGAAAATCAGTTAGTTGCTAACTAGCATAAATTCCATCATAGTGTTCTATATTTGAATAATCCCTTGACTTTGAAGCAAGTTTTATATAGTTTTACAATATGTCACATACACAAGGTAGAGCAAAAGTAGTTTTACAGTTGTAGGTATGTCAAACAGTTTATTCTTATATTATTATTCATGAATTACTGTATTATTTATTTGTATTACAACTATAAATCTACTTCTACCCACACTTATATGTTGAACTTCTGCAAAATTGATAAGGCAATGAAACATAAATAATCGTCTTCAACTTCATAAAGTTAAATCAGCATTTAAACAAATAAAAATGTGTAAAAAAATTTCCACCTCACACCGCTGTTCTGAAGGACTTTCTGTTTTCTTTTAACTTCTATTAGAGTTTCAAACAAGTAAAACAAAAAAAAAGGAACCACAGTAAATCTTCCCACTTCATTTGCTTGAAAATTTGCATACAATAGCAAATTCTCTTCTAAAAATTTTCTTCACCTTTTACTCAAAGCAAGGCCAAGGCACGTGCTGTGAGTGGATTATCTGATTTAAAAGCAGATAAAAACATTTAAAACCATCTGCAACCTGGTGTCAGATTCAAAAGGGTTATCAGAGTTTGGCAAATGTGCTGGGGCTACCAGGGCAATTAGATAAACTCACTCTGAGTTTCTGGGTCTGAGCTGCCACTCCATTCGGGTGCATCATGGCGATAAATATAGGAACGTCGCCAAGTGGGCTGCCCACTCCCCCAGCAATGCTGATTCCCAGCGACTCAGAAGGCCCCTGCCATAGAAGAGAGAGTTTCACCAATGTGATATTTTTAATTGACTTTTGGTTTCTTTGACACAATATTCTATGGTTAACTTGGATCTTCTAGGTGTGAGGGTGGAAAATGATGCTCCAAAAAAAAATGCATGATTTTATCTGACACAGGTCCTTAGTGTGATTTAAGAAAGTAAGCATCTGTAGAAGAAACCATACATGCTAAGTGAAAATCATATTGTGGGGACTGATGAACAGCAGGTAAGCTGATGAGATGAAAAAGGCACAATTTTCGAAATCAGAGGGACTTATGTTCAAAGCCAGGATGCCACACTTGCAAACACTGGGACCTGGATCAAGTCCTCCCCTCCCAGTGAAGCACCAGGTTCCGACCGAGTGGAGACGACAGCGCCTCTCACGGAGCGCTGCAGTGAGCTCTAAAGGAGATGGTGGCAGCACAGGGTCTGCATGAGAGTTCAGCACGTAGTAACAGCTCAGTGAGTTGTGGCTGCTTTTATCGTCTCTCTTGTACACAGCTGTCAGGGGAATCTGCTTCAGGAAGACAGGACATATCTGCCCAAGGCAAAGGCTGACTTATCCGTATGAGTTCAGGCAGGCTTTGTGTGGGGCTGAGCTGATGCCAGTCTTGACAACATAGAACATGCCAACAGTGACTTTGCAAACAAGGTACTACAATCAGAAAAGTCAGCAAAGACTGCATTGTGCTATTCTTACTGTGTTTCACAAATACTTTTTCAGATGGGACTATGAAAAAGTAAGATAAATAGCTCAGAGAAAAACAAGTATGCAAATGCCTCTAAGTTCAACACAATTTTCATTGTTTTCTTTTTCCCAAGTCCCCAAGTTACCTTTTTTATTTCAACTGTTCTTAATCCCTGTATTTCAGAAGCAACTATAAAGATGAAAAAGATAAAATACGGTTATTAAAGCATTTTTTATTTTCATTTAAATTTTAGTGAATGTCTGGAGCTGGATGGGACTAAATGGCACACCCCAAATTTTTTGAAAAGGTTCTCACAGTTGCTGGGACACATGATTACATCTGCCTCGCAGAAGAACTCTTTATTTCTCCCGTTGGAGAAACACACACACCATCCCGTGTCTTCCTTCTTATTTTAAGTATGATTATATAACTGCATAATCCACTGTGAGCGAGACGAGGACGGAATGTGTTCTGGACAGAAAGACACATGTGCGCAGCTGAGAGGAATAAAGCCATGGGTGCGCTGAGCAGCACTCACGGACGTCAGTGCCTAAATTTCCAGAATATTAGTCATATTGTGAACAGAGAATGCCATATGGCTAGTTTCTTCAATCTGAGTAACTTTCAACGAATGCTTCAAGCCAAAAAACTCTCTGCATCATGATTTCATGTAATTAAAACACAGGAGGATCATATTAATTTTCTCAATCAAAATTTTTGCAATTCTCATAGAAAAAGAAGGCTTCACTTAATGGCCTCTTCTGATTTACTGGTGTTACACTAAACTGAGAAACGAAATAAAACTCGTGTCACTAGGCTGAGGGATAACAATGCACAGGATCCCGACTCTACCGTTTGGTGCCCCTCACAGGCACAGGTGCCGCGGGAGAAGCAGCCACAGGCGGTTTCCCGCCGTTCAGAATTTTTGCCGACACACATCTTTCTGCCTGTATTAGTATGTGGAATGATTCGGGGGAAAGGGAGCTCAGAGGTCAATTAAAGCAGGGAAGAAAGTCTGTGTTGATGGCCAAAATTCAAACCAGTAAATCACGTTTACATGTCAGACTCATCTTACGTGCATTCTTCTTTGAGTGACTTTCCAGCGACTCAGATGCACTGGGTCCAGAAAGTGGAAAAGTGAAGGATGACAGGCTGCATTCACTCATCTACGAAGACAAAACAGTGACTTTAGGAAGTTTTGGAAGTGATGATAGCCCTTAAATGCCACTTATTTCAGAATTCAATTATTTTAATGCATCTGGAGAGGAATACCTGTTAAGTGATACTGGCATTTGATAATTTGATAGGCATTTAAATGGCTTCTACTGATTTTTTTAAGGAAGAATTTGCATAGTGATCTAAATAAATTGAATCAGAAAGGATAGATGAAATTGATTCCAACCTACCTCAAGTTTTGGTGGATTTTCATAATCTCATTTGAGGTAATCCTCTCTAAAGGCCAGCTGACATTGTACATAGATGGGGACTTACAAACAGTAGAACTGGGACCAGCCACAGGAAACCAGTGGCAACCATTAAGGGGCCAATAAGGGGTCTTTAAGGACAGGTTGATGAAAATGGGCTTCTGCCATCAGAAGACAAGACTGAGGAGGGCTTGCCGAGAGTCTTGAACCATGTTAACGCTACACTTTTATACATGTGGAAGCATCTACAGTATACTGCTTGGCAAATGTTTGTTATAAAACACTTCAAAACATGTTATCTTGGTAGGCTTTCATAAATTAATTGGTATGGGATTATGGAAAAAGAATCATGTTAGAAAAGGAATTAAGTTCCTTTGAATTCTTACAAACTACTCAAGAGCTGCACCTTGGTTACCTGTCCACTTTCAGCTCTTGCTCTTCCCTATCGCAAACTCTGCCCCCCACTCTGCCAGGCTACCAGAGAGCCAGGCCGGTGCCCGTGACCCTGGACAGACGCACAGTCAAAATGTTGAGTTCCTTCTGGTGGGTGGACTGCATTCCCCTGATGAACCCCCCAGCTACCCACCTGGCTGCTCTGAGAGGGCCTCCGCTCTGAATGGAACGGTCCAGCTTTGACTCTTCCTACTTCCAAGGTCACTGTACCTAGGGAACACTGGAGGAGCGGTTGTTTTATGGAAATGTTTACAAAAAATGCCACAGTCCCCTTTAGGAGCACATTTTACCCCTCGAAACTGAGTTTTTAAAAGGCTTATTCCTTTTGGAATTTCCACAGGCAAGGATACCCCCAATGTTTTGTAGAAAGAGGCTTTTTAAAACAAAACTAGTCAAAACGGTAACAACAAGCAGCAACAGCAACATCAATTGTCTGTCTTACCACCCCTTAATTTTCATGGACACTCTTTCTGACAGGTAACGAGAAAATGAAAATTGGGCAATGATCTCGGGAAACTCACTGATTTAGATCAGCTAAATGAACTAAATAACTCAGGTTTGAAAAAACGAAACAGAAACAATAAAACAACATGTTTTGCTCTAAATAGCAGACACACACACACACACACACACACACTCTATTGTTACACTGCACCCACATAAACAATACCTAAATTAGGCATTCTGCTAGCAACAAAAAACAAGGAATGAGGATGCTACACAGTCTCGTGTGGAAGTAGCAGGAGGAGGTGTGTAAGACGCCAGGCTTCTGCAGTCAGACACACTGTTTTCAATCAGACTATGTGATTTACTAGCTGGGTGACCTTAATAGATGACTAGCTCGGTAAAGTCTTTAGTCTTCATTTTTAAGATGAAGACCATTACAGGCTGTTGTGATAAGATAATCCCAAATATAATGCTTATGACAATGTCCAGTGCAAAGCAATACTTCCATAACTACTGGGCACTGATATTATTATGCTCCTTCTGAGAGCGGTTACAAGAGATGTTTTACTGTCAAACATGTTGATCATGAATCAAATTTTGAAAGGTCAAAATTGGACCTTTCCAGCAATATCCCGAAGTTGTTTTGTTTCTTTGTTCACTTTCGGGTGGAGGGTAGAAACTTAATCAAATCCTTCCTGAACTTAGTATATTTCCAGCTTACATAACTGCAAAGATTAACAAATACTATATATTAATTATTTAATGTGTAGATTTATAACTCATCTATTTACAACAGAGCTCTTATAAACTTCAAGGGTATCTATTATAAAATTTTTTCAACTCAATTTTCTTTTATAAAAGCAATTCTTCCTAAATAGAAAGTTTTGAAAATAAAATGAAGAAGGAATACCAAGGGTTCCATGGTTTCAATCATCACTTTGTATTTATTGTTAAAGGACTTATAAGATTTCATTTTACATAAATGTTTCTATACTGTAAATATAATTTTGTTTCACGTTCTCTGCTGCTATGTTTCTTCATATTAATTAATATAATTTTCGTGACATGATTTTAAACACATATATTTGCCATGCACCTTTGCTATATTTACTGAAGTCTGTATAGTTATGTCAACCTCCAATTTTTCTATTACAGATAACATTGCAGTGAACTTTGTATATTGAGGATTATTTATCATGGAAAGATGGTTTCTTACCTAGTATATTTTTCTTGAGAGAACATCTTAAATAAAGAGGAGTCACTGCTGTTTTCACTGTGAAAGCTCCATGTCCAAGTTCCCTGTTTTGTATTATGACACACGATGATTTTTGACATTGGAATTTTACCTTTAGCAAAGCAGCAACAGCTTCCTGGGTGGCATTATGAACATCTTCTCCGTTCACCATTAGTATCTGGTCTCCCTGCATCAGTCTTCCGTCAGCGTCTGCAATTCCTCCTTTGACAATGTCTGACACAAATACTCCGCTGTCATTTCTGAAAACATAATTTGAACTTGATTTTGACTTTCAACATTATTACTTTCTCTCCACTGTAATGCAGTATTTATTTAATAGAAAAGCTGATATTTTTTAACTAAAATATTTACTCTATTTTTATAACTTCACAAGCTTTATTGTTTTCAAAGCAACATTGGGACAATATTATTAGAATTATTTTTTGTGGTAAATAATAGCTTATGTCTACACCATGAGTTCCTTAATTAATTTTAATTAAAAAATTAAAAAATGGAACTGCCTTATGACCCAGTGATTCCACTTCTCAGAATTTATCCAAAGACCCCTGAAACAGTAATTTCAAAGAATATATGCACCTCTATGTTCAATGAAGCATTATTTACAATAGCCAAATTTTGGAAGCAGCCCGTGTCTATTAGAAGATGATTGGACAAAGCAGCTGTAGCACATTTACTCAATGGAATACTATTTGATTGTAAAAAAAAAGAAGAAAGTTTTACCCTTCAGGACAGCATGGATGGACTTGGAGAACATTATGCTAAGTGAAAGGAGCCAGTCAAACAAAGGTAAGTATCGTATGATTTCACTCATATGTAGGATCTAATGAACAAACTGGACTAACGAGCCAAACAGAGACAAATTCATGCATACAGAGCAGGCTGACAGACGTCAGTTGCAGGGGAGGTCTGGGTGGGAGACTGGAAGAATTGAGCAAAAAAAGGAATGAAAGAGAAAAAACTCACGGACATGGACAGCAGTGTAATGACTGCCGGGGACCAAATGGTACATGAACTTGAAAAAATATAGCTTGTGTCTTATAACGTTTTCTAGATGAAACATATCTTTCATAAGCATACTTATTTAATAATTATACACTGTGAGCAGAAGTGGCTTCTATTATACTCACTGTGTGGATCACATGGCTACCAAATGGCAAAAATGAGACACAGGAGTCACTCCTTGGGAGCGAAATCTACTGCTCTTTCTGCACCACAATGAAGCCTTAAATGCATATTGACCTGTGGCCTATCAAAATATGTTGCTATTACCATCAACATCATTAACATTATTGAAAATGAATAGCAAATGTTTATCTCAAGCTAAAACCTTTTATTGCGCAGAACTTAAGAACCCTCCTTTGCTGTGCTATCTTTTATTTTAAATCATTACAAATCTAACTTCCAATCAAGAGACATTTATGCATAATGAACAAATACTAATCTTGCTCTATTCTTTCATTCAAAAAAACTATAAATAAGCCAAAAACTTCTTGCTGAGACACAAAGGTGACTGTAATTAGCAATGCTTAGTGAAAGGTGAATGCATCACTTGCTCTTGCCAAGGTGACGACCTCAGGCCATTTCACCATCTGATCGTCTGCTTCCCCATCTTTAGAATACAGGTGTTAGAACTTACTGTACTCTATACTTGTTAATATTTCCTACACATATACATATTTAAATAAGCTTGGTACTGAATTTATGTATATTCACCAGCCTACCACCCCCGCCTCTGCCTTTACACTGTCCTCTTTCGATGGCATGTTCCGCTGGAGCTGATCCTTCTCCCTGGAACGTCCTCCACCCCCTTCCATAAACCATCAGTTATCACTTTTAGCTTCAGCCTAGGCACCTCTTTTTAAAGAAGTTCTCCTAATCTACTTCCCTTAAAGAAGATTATTTGGTCCATTTCTCCTCTGCTTCCATGAATCCCCACATACATTTCTGTCACTCATCAACAGGTTCCTTTGTTGCAAGAATACATTTAATTCTCACTTACCAAGCTGTGAGTTTTCAGAGGTCAGGAACCATGTTTTAGTCACACTTAACTCTGCTCCCCAGAACCTAACATATTTCCTGGCATGCAGCAGGTACTCAGGAGTCACAAATGGCTTTTTGTCTGGTGCCTTCAAAAGCCCTCAGTATACTGACTGCAACAGTTCAAAACCAGTGTCTTTTGATGTTTCACACTGAGTGGGCTGGCAATAGCTACTTACAGAACACTAGCTGTTGACAGAGATCCTACTACAGCTAGGACTCTTTAAAAGACTTTAAATTCAATCATTTCCAATAGGTCCCTGGACCTGCCCTTTTCAGTCTTACCTTTTACCCACAATGCTTAACCCCAGGCCTTTCCCGGGTTTCTTCTGCAGCTCAACGGTGAGGGTGTCACACACGTCCTCCTCTTTGTACGGGGCTTCGTCTCTGTAGAGTGTCAGGCGTACTCGTTGTGGCGTCTGCCTCAGGACATTTATCGCTTCATCATGGGTGGCCTTTCTCAAGTCAATTCCATTCACCTGTACGGAAAGGGGACCCAGGACCAGGTGAGTTAAGGAAAGGGAAGAAAGAAGGCGGAAAGGTGGGAGGGAGGGAAGAAAAGAGAAACAAACACAGTAAGAGCCCCCTGCCTAGCGCAGTCTTTGCTAACTGTGAAGGCCGAGCACACAGCATTTGTACCTCTAAAATCTGATCGCCGGCCCAGAGTCTGCCGTCTTTACATGCCGCTCCTTCTTCATAAACTTCATGGATAATAATGGCACCCTGAGGACCCAGACAAATCATACACATACTTTATTTCATTTTCTGAAGGAATGGTGAGCAGAAATGAAGCCAAAACACACTGCACTTTTATAGACAGTGATAAGGGTTACACGGTCACTGGATCCACATATGAGTCACATCAAAATTCAAAGGAAAATATAACAACATCACTTTTGCTAAAAAGCCTCACAGGAGCTTATAGTTCTTTCTAATGATAGGGAGGATTAAAAATTATGAAATATATAAATCACACACATGTATAATAGATACACATTATCTTGTGTACCACATGAGTGAAAACGACAAAGGATTTTTGACATTTGGAAAATTTGCCTACAATTCATACAGAGACTCCTCTCCATATGGCTCTAACCCAACCATATGAGGTCAGTGAAAAGGAATTAAAGTACAGCAAGGACTAGTGAATTGACAGAAACAGTCTGAAACTAAAGGCTGCAATCACAAGTTGTACAACAGAATCTTCTGTTTCTTTTTTTTTAATTGAATTTATTGGGTTGACACTGGTTAATAAAATTATACAGGTTTCAGGTGTGCATTTCTATGATACATCATCTGTACAGTGTATTGCGTGTTCACTACCCCAAGTCAAGAGAAGATTATTGAGTCACAACTGGCTTACTCAAAATAAAAATGCAAGTACCCACCCAGTTAAATATTTGCCCTGCAAATTAAAATAACAAGATGGCACACTTTTGCAAGCCGTTCTCTGTCATTTAAGAGACTGAGAGGAAGCCCCCGGAGAACAACCCTGGGTGTGCCCTCACCAGCAGAGTGTCAGACCCCCCGACGATGCTCAGGCCCAGCCCTGTCCGCCCTTTGGAGATCTCAATCGTCGTCTCACAGCCTGGGATAATGGGGCAGGTGGTAGGGTCAGAAGCAAAGACTGCTGGTGTCGATGACCTGCTTGTACCTACAAACAAGTTAGAATGAAACAAAACACAAATGAAATTGATTAGAAGGCACAGACAGTAAACCGCCACCTTTGGGAGATGAAGCAGGAAAATGGGCCCAAGACTGGGACAAAGACTTCAAACTCACCTTAAGTCTTTCAGTGACTAAACTATCAAACAGATATGACCAAATTCTCATTGTTAATGGACAGTGGCAGGCACAAAATTACCTGTCAAATTATTTCTTGCACTATTTCTGTATTTTTTAAGTTGCTAGAGGTAATGTGCATAAAGGAATGAGAACCGAAGAGCTGAACTGAACCTCTGGTTTCACTGATGTTCTATATTTCATGTGAGCCAAATAAACTTCTTATGAAATCGTGATTCGTACAGCTCAGAAGTGAGATTTGTGGCAGGCCCCACCACACAGTCAGGGAAGACCACGAAACACACAGAACATCCACAATTTTGTCACAGTGCCTGCCTTTCAGGGCTTCTCTGTTTCTGTTAGCCATTTCTTGTTATTGTAGAGCACCTGTTCTCATGTAATCAAATCTGAGCATTATGTAGCTGCACTTAATATCTGAGTTTATAATCAAGTGAGATCGCTTGCAGTACCTTTCCTGTGTCTTACATGATGTCTTATAAACTCATATAACACATATTGGTACATATATGCTCAGAATTCAAGCAATCAGAAGAGTATGAAAAACCAAGGCTAATATAAGTCCACATCTCATTTCATTATAGTCTTCATATCCTATGATTTATGATACACCGAAGAGCTCACAGCAAACAGCACATTTGGGGCAAGTTGGGGCACTTGGTACAGTAGCTTTAGGCAGGATGCACTCTCTCTTTTTAGGAAATCAGAGACAGACTGGCTTTTTGCTTCTCAAGTGGTAAGAGTAGGTGCAAGATATTTTCTTTCATGTTACATTTTTGTTTAGCTTTCCTATTTTTATAGACAATGCTATTTAGGGATCAAAATAAAATTAAAAATGAGAAAATTTCCATGAAAAAATTTTTAACAATTCAGTGAATTATCCATTCTTCCTAAATAATCACTTTCATCAGATATGTGTTACTTGAAGACTGTTTGTCCAACTATATTACAAATGTTTTAAACTGCTGTTTCCTTAAAAACCTGTCAAAATAACTGAATGTTACCAAAAGAGATCTTTTCCCCAACTTCAGAAAAAGTCAATGTGCTTAAGTACTTTCCTTCAATGCTGCAAAGCTTCAAATTTGTTTTATGAAATAGTAGTGCAATTTTTCTTAAAAAATAACTATAAGTAATAATTTGTGTCTCGACATACTAGAGTGGCACTGAAATGATATGAAAGGGTGTTGTCCCATGGTCCACACACAACCCATTCATTTGACAAGACCTACTGTTACATCCCAGTGACGGCATTCAGATCGACCACAAACACCTAGGGTGAGGACTGGCATTTTTAGGAGTTTCTTGTACCTGGCACCTGCTGATTCCACTGGTGAAGTGGTATCATTGTATCCATTTTCCACTACATCCAACTTAGAACACTGAGGTGTAGAGAAGTTAAATTATTTGCTTTGTGTAAAGAGAGAAATATGCAAAAGGTTTTTAAATCATCAGTCGGATACCTGGAATCAAGGTACCGAGTTCCCTGACTGTGGCCTTTTAAACACTGAGCTCCAGGCAGGAGCTGGCTCCCAGGTGGACCTGCTGCCGGGTCTGAGTGCGCAGGACACGCAGGACTCACGCGACCAGTCCTTACCTCGCCCGGGCTCTGGTTCTGGGGAGCCAGCTCGTGGGACCATTGCAGACTGGGGACTGTTCTTTTTTTCTTCATTGGTTGTACCAGCTGCTGAAGCAAGAGCCTGGGAATCTGGATTCTCAGAACGAATGGTAAGCTTCACGGTTGTCTTTGCTGTTTTCAACAGGCTAATAAACTGGCAGGGGGTGAGTGTGGAGGGTAAACAATATTCAAAAGCAAATTAGTACACTTACGAAAACAAGCCACTGTTATAGCTGGAATCTAAAACGGGACAACTGAAACAGAAGTCAGAGGCAAATTCTTTCCTTGTCAAGACTTGAGGGGTCAAGACAGAACGGCTATACTTCCTTTCTAGTTTTTCTACTTGCCTAATGCTGATTAAGGGCATAGTTAACTTCTATTTGCAAGTCTAGTTCTCACTCAGCTTCCTTATATAAGTATACGGACTTCAACTTTTTATATTTTCAGTTAGTTTCATCCATTTCTTTGGATCACTAAACCTCAGAATATACGTGGGGTATTTTACCCACATCCTGATTCTACAGAGACTCTGATGTAGCTTACACAAACACTTTTAATAAAACAGAAACCCTTATGTTAAAAGTAGGATAAAGAAAACTATGCAACGGAAGAATCAAGCCAAACAGAAAGTTAGAACATAGACATCTGAGTAAAGGATCGATGTATATAATTATTAAAACTGAATGAAAAAAAAAATTGATTTAAGCTTCTTGCTGGCCAGTGTAGAAATGGAGACATTTGCACAACAAATCTTGAGGGAAACATAGTGCTTTCCCTGGCACTTCTGCATCGGAGGCCTCGAGTGAGGTTCCTAAGGATTGTGAACACTTCTGAGGAGGAAGAAACTCAGGTACACATAACTGTTAATCCCAATTAAAGTTATACATCTTTTTAAACTAACTTCAATTGGCTTTACTTCACTTAGCAGCTTAGTGCTAAACTCTGTTTATCAAGCAATATACACAGTGGCTAGCCAGTTATGGGAACAAACATTCATAAAAATATTCCTTTGGTCTTAAAACTAAGTTGACCTTTGTTTAGAAGTTTAAACTTTTCCTAAGGGAAAATGGAAATGATAGAAAATGGTATTTATATAAATGCCACTGAATACCGAATTCACCAGATAACAGAAAACAGCTCAACACTGCCCTGACCAGAGAATAGAAAATAAAAATTAAAGAACTTCCAAATGATCCCCTCTCTTCCGTATGGTGTCTGTGTGATACAGCTACACAGCTGTAACTCCCTGGGCCCGGCCACGCGGACACACACACACAGGCACACATCAGCCATGACCAAGGGCAACTTCACTGCACCGTTTGCTTTTTTTTTCTTAAAAGAAAAAGTACCTTTTCAACAGGATAGCCAACAACAACTTCATCATCTACAGCCAAGATCTGATCTCCAACTTTGAGCCGTCCGTCCTAAATAGCAACATGGAAGGCTTCAGTGTTTTCCAGAAGCAACTTCCTTCCCCACCACGGCTGGACACGAGAAAGGTGCAGTCTCACCTTGGCTGCTGCCCCATGCTCTGTTAAACTCTTTATGATGACTCCGCTGAGCGTATCCTCCTCACTGATAGCGATGCCCAAACCCCCTTGGTCCTAGAGAAATAAAAACAAGACCAGGCAAAAAATTTGAAACACTAGGTTTATCCAAATGGAAATGTGGCCCTAAGTTCTGAAGTTCTGAATGTCATGTTCTTCCCAGGCACTAAGAAAGAAATTTAAACTCTTCTAACGTCCTCTATTAGAAATCTTGTTTTTTCTTATTCAAACTTTCACATTTTTTAAATAGGAATAAATTATACTCCATCAAATATTCAAATACACGGTGGAGCAAAAGTAGGTTTATAGTTGTTCATATGGAAAATAATACAATAATAATAATAAAAAATAAACCGTGTTTTGTGTACTCATACTGTAAACCTACTTTTGCCCCACCCTGTATTTTCATTCTTCCCACATGCCTACTGTCTCTAATATCTTTAGCATATAGATCCAGCAACATATCTCTAGTACCTTTAGCAAAATATCCTGCAAACGAAAAAGCATCCAATAACTCAATGAACATACCATGTTTGAGAATTCAATTGGGTGTAACTGGCTACATCCACCGAAACCACAGTATCCCCCTGCTTTCTCTTTCTGGCCCAAGCTTAGAAATAACCACCGAGACGGGCTCCTCCTCCCCTCTGCACCTCTCTTTCTTTAGCAGCTAGGCTGCAAGGACTGCTGTATGCTCTGTCCTTTCTCGGGCTCAGTGGGTCTCTCCAGGCATTTGTGTTTTGGTCGGGTGCAGAATGAAAACACTCTCAACCCTGAGCCCAAAGACGTGCACTGGAAACCTGGCAAGGCTGGGCAGCAGCATCAACTTTGCATTTTCCACATCTGCTTTTATCAAAACCAAATGTTCAGTAATACCAGCTTTTACCTTTCTTTAATATTTAAGTTCCTAAGATTAACTAGAGTTTTGAACATTTTTGTTCTGGTTTGAGCTGGGATCCTTTTCTACTACAGTCTCCATCCAGGGGAATATGGAGCAACAAGATGAGAGGGGGCCTCTGCACGTTTCCTCTGGAAAGCTGGCCCGGCAGCCAAAGCTCGCCGCCGGGCGTCTCGGGTCACGACCGAGACACCCAGGGAGGCTTCACCAACACTGTAAAGAGTACCAAGGCTGGCTTTCCTGAGGTGGACTATTACTGCCTGACGACTTTCAGACCGTCGCTGTGCATCTC
The DNA here is from genome assembly GCA_004027735.1 of Carollia perspicillata. Classification (NCBI taxonomy): domain Eukaryota; kingdom Metazoa; phylum Chordata; class Mammalia; order Chiroptera; family Phyllostomidae; genus Carollia; species Carollia perspicillata. The sequence goes on along the minus strand of PVKM010000766.1, from coordinate 62,155 downwards.
TCAGCCACCGCTCTCTTCCCAAGCAGTGAGTCATGCGTATGAGACAAAGCTGCACTTTTAGGGTAAACAAAGCTTGGTTCTAATTTACTTCCTGCCTAGCTGTAGACATTTGGACATGCCACTTAAATCTCTAAACCTCAATTTTCTTTTCTAAAGACAAGCTGAAAAGGGAATAGTAATACTTGCCCAATAGCAAGGTGGCTGTGAGGATCAAATGTATTAAGAAAGGGCTTGAAAAGTTCATGCATTATACAAGTGTTGTTATTATACGTACATTCCTCCTGCTAATAACACTACAGGATATACTCAAATTTACTTCAGATAAATTCTTAAAACATGCTAGTGTTTTGAAACCCTGAAATCTGGTCCAGCAGTCAAAGAATCAGGCTTAATGAATAGGAAGGTCAATGTTCTACAACACTGACATGATCCCAATGCCAATACTAAATGTTAATAATTTAGTTAACATCTATTTGGGATTTTCCACACTAAAGGTCTTTCCTATTATTACAAAGATACACTTGTTTGAATAAGTAATACTCTGTATCTATAATGATTGTATGTACTCAAGTCAGATCTGATTCTATTATTGTCTAGTCACTTAAGTGTATTCAGTGGGCATTAGCCGGTGTTTACCTAATACTCATTCTCATCTTACTGCCGTACACAAACTCACAGGTTTTCAGTAGAATATCCAGTCCCCCTTCCCCTGCTGCCTCAAACAACATGCATACTCCCCGCTCTCTCTTTGCCTATGTGTTTAGTGGTGGTGTTCAAACATGTTCAAACCCTCTGATATACTTCCCTTCAAGAAGGGATTCCTGAGTGTGAGCTGGACTTGGCAACTTAATTGCAATAAATACAGTGAAGCAGAAATGATAATGTGCCATTTCACAACGAAGTCAAAAAGGGCCTAAGAACCTCCTCCCTGCTCCTGTTCTTGGATCGCTCACTCAGAGAAAAACCAGCTGCCAGGTCATGAGGACACTCCAGAAGCCCCGTGAAGAGAAAATACGGCCCCTCACCAACAGCCATCAGAGTAACAATCGTGACTGGATATGGACCCTCCAGCCCCAGTCAAGCCTTCAGGAGACTTGCAGCCCTCGCTGGGAGTTTGCTGGTAACCGCACAAGACAGTCTGAACCAGACCGCCCAGCTAAACTGCTCTCAAATTCTTGATCCGCAGAAACTGTGAGAATAATAAATGTCTATTGTCTTAAGTTGCTAGTTTTGAGGTCGTTTGTTATGCAGCAATAGCTAAATAGCTCCAAGGATGGAGTTTAAGTCAACTGCACCATGTTCCTCCCCAGCAACAGTCCTCAGCTCAGGAGGTGTGTGATCCGAACTGGTCCGGTTAGGATGAATCTCTGGATTTTTGCCCAGAATTCTGGGACACTCTCACCTTCGACCCCCAACTGTACATGAAAGAAGTAGCACATGAGCCCAACTACAGTTCACAACCATTCTAACACTGTGAGGCAGACCCGCCCTGGGACCTAGCTGACGCGCTGGATGGCTGTGCAGGGAGAGCAAAGGAGGGCTCTGACCACACTGCTGGGCCGCAAGATCCACCCCCGGAGCCTGTAAATGCCCTTCTCTAGGAGTGAGGGAGTACGTTTTTCATTATTTGCAACAGGCAGAGTCACAAAAGGAACAATACACTACACATTTATGTGCACAAATATGCCCCAATCCCACTTAGAATATTACACAACAAGTATGCACACATCTCCAGACAATTTATTGATATTGAGGCAGGATGACATACAAATAAGGATGACAGCATGAGAGCATGCAATTTCTTTTCTAACTGCCCAACCTTCCACCTTGTTTCTGCCACAGTACATTTAGTTCTTAATAAAAAAAAAAAGATCTGAGCAACATTGTTCTGAGCTAGTTATAAAAACACTGCCATAAAGGGAATGTGAAACAAATTAAGGAAATACATTTGTAAAGGAACAGTTGTATAATTAACGAGCTAAAAATGAGTAAACAGGAATTAAAAGTCAAACCAAACTAAACATGCTACTCCATTATCAGGAGAACTACTTTGAAATTGGAAGATATCCTAAATTCAGAAGAAGAAAAACTTTTAATTGTATTTGAAGACTTTCACCACATAAAATTGAATGGATATGAAACATATCTCTGGCAGTCATGTAAGTTTGTTACTTGCTTTTATGCATATGTACTTTCCGACAGCAAAATGAGCTAAAGATAAATCTTTAGCCAAAGATATTTGTCTCTTAAATTGAGCTAGCATTTCAGTCAGGCACTGAGTGTTCATTTATGAACACATATACATTATGAACTTTTTGTTTACACTTCTAGTTTCCCACTTAAAGAAGAATTAAAAGAAAAAAGAAGATAACTGACCTGCCAAGAGAGTTTCTAAGGAGTCAAAACGGAACTCAGAATGACCTGTTACATTAGCTCCTGTTTTGAACAATACAGGAACTATTCTTTCCTTCTCCACTCGCCTGTCTTGACGTCCTTTCCCCTGTACCCACACTCTGTGCAAGCAGTCGTCATTCTCCCCTCACAAGTGCTTAGTATGAACTATGGTACACCATACTATATAAGGTAATGGGAGACAGAGTTTAAGAGTTACTTCTCTCAATATGCAATTTAGATGTACAGAAAACAGACCCACGTGGAAGTTCAGCATAAGAGAGACACTCTTGGGCCATGCATGGTTAAATGACAAATAAATGAAGACATCAATAATAAGCATTATATAGGCCAGAATATTGAAGGAATATTTCAAAATAAACAGAAGTAAGATCATGCTAGGTCTTGAGTCATATGGGATTTATTTAAACTAAACTAAAAAGAAAAAAAGCAGAAGGACATTCCAATGTAAGCAAAGACAAGGAGGGATGAATTCTTAAAATAATGTCCATGGGCTCTTGATTCAAGTTAGCTGCAATGAGGTAGAGGATCTTATAAGGGAACTGGGAAAGGTAATGCAACCCTGAAATCAGCAGGGGGAAGAGGAAGGTGCTAATAGCAGTGGAATGAGAGATTCTTAATGTATAGACTTCTTGGTAGAAAAGAAAGAGGCTTTAATGACTTCTTTTCCCTCCACCTACAATACAAATGGCCCATTAAGAAGGACTTCTCTTAAATGTATATGCAGGGTTATCTTAAAAAAAAAAAAAAACAGTAAAGTCACAGTATTTTTTTCTCCTAAATGCTTAACAAGGTCTGACCATGTGCCAGGCATTATGCCAACCACTTTATAAAGAATGTGTTTAATACTTACAATCACCTACATCAAAGATCATATTATCATCTCCAATTTACAGATAAGAAAACTGAAGAAAATGTAGATCACACAATGTGTCAAGTATATAAGGTCTGTCCAGAAAGTACCAGCCATGTAATATGCAAAATAGACATTTACTGAAGGAGATACAAATACAAAAAACACTGTACTCAGGATAATGATGCCTCAGTCCCCTTCCAAGTAGGCACCTCAGGACCTCACACAGTTCTCCCAGTGGTCATCGTCGACCTCATCGTATTTTCCTGAATCTCATCAAAGCTCTGAAATCTCTTCCCTTTCAAAGGTGATTTTAGTTTGGGAAAAGCCAGAAGTCAAAGGACACCAAATCTGGGCTGTAGGGGGGCTGAGTCACCTAGGTGATTTGATGTTTTGCCAAAGAACCCTGCATGAGATGTAATGCATGAGCAGCCATGTTGCTGTGGTGAAGTTGCCAGATGCCCATAGCTGCGGCCTTCTGAATCATCTGAACAGTTTCCTCGGAGCAATATTCAAGTTTAACATAAAATCAGATGCAGACTTGTTTCTCTACTTGCTCAGTCATCTAGAATGTGACAACCACACAGTACACATGCTCACTCAATGGCATCTACTGCCCCCACCACCTAGCACAGTGAAGTAGTTATTGTTCATGCAGGCACCTTCCAGTCCACTCTACTTGGCTGCCAGATTACATCTATGTTGCTCAAACTGTTTTCATTATATTAACAATGGCTAGACTTCTTCCGGACATCCCTTGTATACCTGATGAAGAGCAGATGCAACTCGAACATATTACCGCTAGATCTCAGGTGCTGTGGCATCGTGCTTCATTGTCTCACAGCTGCAGAATGGCTGCACTTTATGTGAATATCCTCCTCCCCCTCATCCCATCTCCTTCCTTCCTCTTATCCCTCAGCACTTCATTGCTCTTTCTGCTCCCACTCTCATTCATCCTGTCCACCTTCAGACCAGCATGAGCCTACAGCACCTGAAAGCATCTATAGGTTTCTATTCAGCAAACCGCATCTTTAAAACCATCATTTGAACCTAAGGTTCAATGGCAAATACCTCATTGGTATCTATCAGTGAAAGTTCTAGTAATGTGAGTTTTTCAGTTTTATGAAGGAAAAGAACTGTAACTTCTCTCTCTTCATTCTTTACTTTTCCCCACTGCAGATCCTTGGTAAATAAATCAAAAGAGGGACCATGAAATTTCAGACCTTGGGCTACCATAAAGGAGGAAAAGTGGGGTCCCTGCTAAAAGATCAGTTAGCACAGTGGTTCTGACATGTTAGCATTCACTGGAATATTGAAACACAGAGTGGGGGACCTACCTCAGAGTTACTCATTCAGTAGGTCTGAGTGGCCCCAAACAACTGCATTTCTAACAAGATCCCAGGTCATACTGATGCTGCTGGTCTGGAGACCACATTTTTGGGAACCAGTGGATCTGAACAGTGGTGTGAGAGGACTCTTACCGTTTCACTCTAATTCAAAGCAGATTTACCTTGGGAAGCTCCAGGTGTTGCACATTTTTAAATGAACTGAGGTCCACAGCTGTCTCAGAACTTGCAACACTTGGTTCAGCCTGACAGAGAGAAATGGCAAAAACAGCAAGTAAGTGTTATTCATTTTTGTTTGTTTAAATACAGGGGCCACATATTCACAATTATTTCATACACTGCAATTTATTATTACTATTTTAACATTTTATTACATTCATGAACAGTATATTCTCTTCAAAATATTAATGAGGTGTGATGAGACAGCGATTATTTTAGAGCACAAGGTTTTCCAAACTGCCTGGACTGACTCTATAATGCAATCTACTAGCAATCCTGCCACCAAACAGTGAAACTCACTGACACACAGAACGCCAGCAGAGGTACCACTGCCTTTCTTTTTACTGTGTTAGTCATGAAGTGATTTTAGAAGCTATTAAATGTTTTCCCTGAAAATTACTAAAATACTCCATTTCAATAAGGGATATATTTGGTACGATCCGTATGAAAATAAAATTTTCTCCTTTACGATCATGAAAAACCACTTCACTCAGTTCACCATTACGAGCAGTGACTCGGTTCCCCAGGATGAGACGAGAGGTCACACATCTATCTCATACATAAACAAAGCCTCATGTTTATGTGCTTATTTAGGAAACAGCGTTTCCTTTCCTATACCTTCTCCCACTGATAATCATCATGGCTCTTTTAATTTTCAACTTTCCTCTTTCTGTTATATCCTTCTAGTCATCTGAAACACGCAAACAAAGCTTAACAAATAAGAACAGAACTTCTACCAAAAAACTGAATTTTTTGTGTCACCCTGTAGCCACTGCCTTCTTTTTCTAACTCCTTACCCATATTTTGCTTTCTCAGGAATCACTAATAATTTCCTAGCTGCCAAGTCCAACGGACTTTGTTTATTCATCTTCTTATTGGACCTCTTTGCAGTGTTCAGAGTTGTAGGATATCCTCTTCTTGAAGTGTGCTCTCATCAGCTGCCATGCACCATGTCGGCCTGGTTCTTCTTCGCCATCTCTGACCACTCTGTGTGAGCTTTCTTCCTTATGCCGATAACACATAATCCTGGCCTTGGCCCTCTTCCCTCTAAATGTTCTCCGTAGGTAAGAAGCTCAGCTTTCATGCCAAATCTGCACCTAAGGTAATCCATCTCTAAACACTAGACCAAATGTATAATGTACTTCAATCTTAAGCTGCCTCAAACACATGAGTTCCATTTTTATAAATATTTGTTCCTCCTTTAATTTTTTTTAATTTTAATAAATATCAGGCATCCATCAAGTCACCAAGTCAGATATCTGGAAGCCTTGTACATCTTATCTGTTTCATTCACCAGTCTGTTCCCTGCCCAAAGAATAGGACCTATACAAGGCAATACACACACACATATGTATGTATGTATGTATGCATGTATGTATATATTTACCCAATAAATATTTGCTGGATAAATAAATTCTCAACCATTAATCTTTCCCCAATGAGTACATTTAGTTGTGGATAAAGTATCTAGCTAGGTCTTACTCATATGATGTATATGATGTAACCATTCCCTTTTTTTACATTAGTTCAGGACCTTGTTATCTTTCTCCTGAACTACTCTGATAATTTTCTTGCTACCTTTAACTTAACTTTTCTTTCCTGCAACCTCTGTTTTTTCTCTGCACCACTTTCAAAGAAGTTTTTAAAAATATAATTCTTCCTAACGACATGGCCTCAAAGACAAAGTCTTCATCACAGTCACATAATCTGACCCTCCCTCCCTCTCTTCTCAGTGACCCTTCCTCACCAGCTCCCATTCCCTGCCTCTCACTGTTCGGTATGCCCTGCAGCGTTCAATGTTCTGCGTTCACCAGAGCTTCTACACCACTGCTCAATCCATTCTGTCTGCTTGCAATGTTTTTGCCCCCAAGCCTTCTCCTTCCAACCTACAAGTAACCTCCTCCCTAAAGTCTTATTCTTACTCTCTCTCCAGGGGTAGAATTGACACCTCCTCTTCTACCTTCATTACTCTCTATGTAAACTCTACTACTAGCCTTCATGTAAGTGGTGAGCTTACTTACTCGAGTGCTTCTTGTACTAGGCTATAAACTTCATGGGGGCTGAGGCTATGACTTATTTATCTTTGATAGCCTAGAAGGGTTTTATACTTGTTGAATTAGTAAGTGGTATATAAGTTCAATCTTTCCAGAGAAGCAAACGCGTGCTACATACCTCTTTATTTTGAAGATTCTCTGAGGTAGAAGACAAAGCTTCTATTGTATTTCCAGGACATACAGCCATCTGACTCACTGCATCTTTATTTCTAGAGAAGATACAATGACCTGTCATATCACAATGACCCACATTATTTTCAATCTTTTATTTTGAGATTCAAAAGGATTAGGAAGAGAAAATTCTGTAATTCCAAAAACCTGGAACTGTAACACTAACACATGTATGAATGTTTTATTTTTATTCAAAAGAACTCAGAATTGAAAGGTTAACACAATGTATTTAGTAAATCAGAAAAGAAAATGCTCACCTGATAAAAATTATTTTTACTTTAGAAGGGGCACATTTAATGATTGATGAAGCATTCTGATGACTTCTTCCATATAAAATTTGACCATTGATCTATGGGAAATAAATATCATTAATTGAACTTGTAATTTTAATTTTATCATCCTAGCTAGCTCATGAAAGGGATATTTATTTCTTCCTTTAAATATATATATATATATGTATTTGTTTATGTTTATATATACGAACATATAATCTCTTTCCCAGAACATGAACCTCACTTTGAAAAAGCTCATTTTAAAAGCCAACATTAAAATGATGTCATACAGTCTGATCTCCCTGGACTAAAGTGGCAGTACTTTGACTGACTGTAGGAGAGCAGAGTGAATTTCTTGGCAGGCATTGGGCTTCGGCATGTTTTGTACAAAGCAAGGGCTCTGTGGAAGCACCTGTGACCAGCACAGAGCATCCCGAGAAGTCCCCTACTGTCACAGTTTCTAGTTAGTCTCAAAACTCAAGCCCCGGGCATAGGCCACCGGGAGAAGCAGTGCTCACAGATCCAGGATTTGGGCAGCACACTGCGTCTGTGCAGCACAGTACCTGATGGAAACTCTCAGTCTTTTACTCAGTCAGCTATTGCCAACTGAGCCATCAGAAATACACAAGGTAAGGGAAGAGTGTTAAGGCAATATAAAAATATGTGGATCCCAGCCTACAGGAAGCAAGGACACACAAAACAGGCAAATGCAATGCTAAACACTATAAAATATGATCCACAAATTTATTTTGTTTGGAGGGCTAAGTTACTGTTTTAGTTATTTAGCCTTAACCTTGACCCCAGTGCACCCAACATCCATCACTCTACCATTAAGAATTCAACTTCCAGAATGTCTAATGGGTTAGTCTCATTACTGAGGAATGATTGGTCATTTGGCTTTTCAAAAGCTCCTAATAAATGCAGCACACACAAAAAGGTTTTTTGAAGTGTAATCTTTATTACTGTCTTGAGGCAAAAATTGTTTCTGGTGCTACACAGTCATGACCTTTAAATGGAAGTTAATGGGAACATGGACTGTACTTAGCAGAGATTTGGTTTAGTGCTAAATTTGCTGTAATGCATCTATTTTATTAGGCAAGCAATAGTTTTCTCCATAACCATATGAGGCCCAGGTGAATTTTCTAGAAACTGCTGATTCCACTGCACCAATTCCACAAAAGTAAGTTCAGCATTTTCCACAAGAAATTACCTCTAGAAGCTCATCTGCAATCTGTAATCGACCATCTTTCCCAGCTGCTCCATTTGGATCAATCCCCACTATAAAGACACTCATTCTCGATCGGTCTTTGTTCCCAGCAAGACTGAGACCCAAACCACTACGACCTTTCTCCAGTTCAATCATATGTAGCTCGCCTGTGAGAGTTCCATAACGTTCTCTGATATTTTCTACACACAACAACAACAACAACAACAACAACACAACATTATAGGTGTTGAGAGTTAATTCACAGTCAAATACTTTACTATAGAAGGCTACTTAGAATAGCCTCAAAAGGGCATCATTTGTACCACAATAATGCTTGGTGGTTAAGAAAAGCTAAATATGGCCACCAGGACTCCAGACTGATTTCCTGGAATACCCACAGTTTGAGGCATTTTTTCCTACCTAGAGTGCAGAGAGGACAGTATCTGATCAGTTGGTTTACCTGGGGTGAACAGGTCCAAGAGTGATTCACATGAACAAACTCAGACTATGATTAAAACAGAAATTTAACATTTGCAGAGAACAAAATATCCAGAATATTCATCTTCATGGGTCAGAGGAAACTTTCTCCCGTAGGAAAACCTACAATGAGTGTCATATCATGTCGGGCATTGGCTTGGCCCACGTTTCCAGAGAAAAGGGAATGAAATGTGTTATTGTGCACAGTCATCAAGTCAGGACTTATTGATGTACCCGTCCCAGTTTTCAGACATACATCCTAAGTAGATGAGAACACTCCTATCTCCCATTCTTCAAATTCCAAATGTAGGTGCCCCATGTCACAAGCCCAGATGGGGAATCAGCCAGTAGCAAACTAATTGCCAGGCATGTGACAGAGCCATCTTCAAGGTCCCGCCCAACTGAACCCAGTCTACCCCAGTCCCTTGGGCAGATTAATAATAAACTGCTTTCTCAAGCCATTAAGTAGTTTGTGATAAGTGGCTTTCTCAAGCCATTAAGTTGCTTGTGATATGACAATAGTTAAACATTCCATTTAATGCTTTCCTCAGAATATATTCTGGCCACTTTGGCGGACTAGCAATGTATACTAATTTCACTGGAAACAGACTGTGAACTACCAATTTTACAAATGATCTCTTAGAAAACGTTACTATATGGCTTATACCATGTATTCTATCTTGATTCTTAACTGGATCAATTTCATAAACTGCTGTTTCCTGCCATTTCCTGAATCCTTCTAGAATCCAGCAACACAACTTTTACATTCTGTACTTCTAAACAGAATATGCCATAGATTTCTTAAGGGAAATAATTACATTTTTAAAATGAAACTTTTTAAAGGACTAATACATTTATAACTCTTAGCTGAATTTTTACTATTTCCCTGTAAAATGGTTTCTTTCCTCAGAAAACAGAGACAACTCAATCATCCTAAAAACAGCTGCCGTTGAACATTTCCTGGTGTCACGAGTGGTGCTCAGCACTCCTGAGACATTATCTAATTCACTGTGAGCAATTGGAGATAAAAACTGCACTTTAAAGAGAGGAATAAACCATGAAGCTAAAACGTAGAGGCAGTTAAACAATTTGTCGAATGCCCTGAGTTTTTATCTCAACAATTGTACTACATTACCATCCTAGCAGAGAAAGCAGCCAATTTCAAGGCACAGCATCAATGACAATCGGAGGAATCCGGGGCCTAGAGAGGGGCGTAACTTGTTGAAGACCACAAGGTCATTGGTGCAGTAACAGCTTCTGAGAGAGCTCCCTGTCCTTTCCAATTCTTATGTAAGTAACAAAGTGAGCTTTAACAGAAATGTGGACTTGACTAAAAAAAGGAGGAATATGACTTCATGCCTTGGGAACGCGTGCTGTACTCAAGAAAAAACAAACAGTATTTTTTTTTCCACACAAAACTGCAATATTTATAACTAAAGCTGAAACATCCCTTTTCATTTAGGGCATAAGCCTTGGGAACCACAGAGCTCTTTTAATACCTCTTACAATTAAATGCATTACAAAACAGCAACTTACTCCAGCTATATCCAAACTCATCCTCTGTGTCCACTTCTGAGACTCTGCTCGCAGATGGTGGGGCTTGGTCACTGCTCATTCCTGCAAATGCTGGAGGAGGGGGTGGAGGCGCACTGCACAGCGGAGCCTTTCCTGGCTCTGCTTCGGGCTGACCGGGTGCCTGTGGGAACAGGAGGAATGCAGTGGGTATGTGCAGCTTAAGGAGAAAAACGTTAAGGAAAATAAGAGAATAATGTCAAAACTAAAAAAAAAAAAAAAGGGCTTTAAGATATCTGACACATAAATAATGGGAAATGTAAATATACATATAAATAAAATGGTAGACAGGATTCAGGTAAAGTTTACAAAACCAAAGTGGGATGTTCACAGAACAATTCATTACATTATTATCTGGTATTTTAAGGTGATGAATTGTTCAATTTTAAGGCTTACATCACTTATGATAAAAAATTATACAAACTCCCCCCTTTGGAAAATTTCATTCACAATTTATCACAAATGTCCAGGGCTCTGGGCAAGATTTGGGAGCAGTCTAGATAAAGGCTTCCAAGAAACCAGAAAAAAAAATAAAGATGGTAATCAAACAACAAAAGATGTGCAAAGCTTGACAGTGAGACTGTACACATAAATAACTTTTTATTGCTACCTGAATCCTCTCTCCAAATGAGTGTGTCAACAAATCCACGAAAACAATCATCACACGTGCATGCTCATCTCCCAGGGCACTAGCTTGTTAGCAGAGGGCACACAGACTTGGTCTGAGAGGCTCGTTTTAAGGGACAACACCACTGTTCCCCTGCCAAGGTAGCTTGCAAGGTAAAGGAGAAACATGGGAGAGTATTTCATATAAACCCAAAGTACGGTGCACGTGCTGCCGTAAGTCCTAATCCAAAAAAGGACTTGGCTTCATCAAGTTATAGAGCATCAAAATGAATATCAGAAATTAAAAGGACCTTAGGTGACTGAGTTCATTTGGCAGATGAATAATCCAAGACCATGGGAAGTCAAAGATTTTGTTCAAAATCACACAATGGTACATTCTTTTTGCTTAATTCTTAACCCAATCTAATGCACTTCCCATTACACCAGGTCGTCTCCTCGTTTCCATAGTAAGACAGCACCTGGTTCAAGAGGCAGAGATACCCAGCTGAAGTTCTATCCCTGGCATGACAGTGTCCCTGAGGCCTGGAGCCTATGTTTTCCTACCTTCTTTATTTCACCTTTCATTCTACGTAAAAATCCCTCTAATACATCTCTACTACACTCTATTTGATGTGTGTATGTTTGGGAAAAAATGCGAATTAAAAACAAAAAACCTCTTACAGAACACACTAAAGGACAGGCAAGAGCAAATACTTGGGGGATCATTAAGTGGTGTCAAGAATCAGAACACCACAAAATACGCCAAATACTAAAACCGTCTGGCACTGAGTGTAATCTTTCTCTGATGATTCAGAAAGCACTTCAGGATTGTAAGTTACCCCACAATGATCATAATAAATATGATTTACTATTTTCCTGGCAAAGCACAGGAAAGATGAATGACAGAGACTTAGAGGACAACAGATTTTCAAGTCACAGAACGTACTGTATTAAAATGTTCAGCTTACACACCACTGGTCAGACAGACAGGAATTACTAGTACAAACTACACCCTTGGTATCTTCCCAAATGCTGGGCCATAAAACTCTCAAATTAACAACATACAAATGAGAAATGAACAAACAAAACTCATTTGACATACTAAGGTTCATTAAACATATTAGACTGGGGGGGTATGTAATTTAAAAATTTTCTGGTTAAAATAAAAAAAATGACTTCTCTAACAACAAAAAATGTTAATAAGCATGAATTAAGCCCATTTCATTTTGAAAAATTAGAACAAAATCTAATTTAAACTCATAATTTTAATAAATTTATGGGTACATATTTTTAGATATTGCTGGCTGCATAACTTTTCTGAGTACATATTTTCCTTAACAAACAAACCAACAAACAAAAAAATAAAACCTACAGTGTACAAACTGTGCAGGATCTTAGGCACGTTTCTACACTGTGAGCAAACTAAAATGGTGCCCTAACATGGCTGATGAATTGTAAAATGAATACAAGTCTAAATACATTTACTAAAGGCAATTAGGTGTTCTATTTTACTACCCCTAAGACGCTCATTCAGAGATTATGTAATTGGCTTGTTGCTGATACTTCTTAAAATTTGTTAATAAAAATACAACTCTTAAACAAAGGTCATTCAGTGTTCACTGGCAACACTGTGAAGTGCCCCTGACATCGCTCCATGCCATGGATGCACACAGGCGGATGCACGCACACGGCACACTGTAGCACACCCCTTACTCATGGACACTTCTCATTCAGACAAACCTTAAACGGTGTGGGAGCAAAAGGGTTAGTTGGGGAACAACGGAGGATAGCTCTACTTGAATCCTGCATTTCCTATAGTAACAGAAAATATATTCCTTCAGATACATTATCTTTGGTTTTCTTCGTTACAATAACATGAAATTCCAATGAATATTCATAAAATGCTTCCTGAAAGAAATTGTTCACAGCTTTCTTCCTTTTCATGATCAAATTATAGTATGTTAGTTCTCATAAGCTTTTGTTTCAATTCCGGACTTATAATTTCAGCAGAACACGAGAACGCCCGAGCACAGGTTTCCAGGTGCAGCAACAGTCCCGTGGGGTGCCTGAGTCATGGAGTGCGTGGACTCCATGGATTCCATGGGGCTCCTGACTCAGGCACCCCATGGACACAACGCATGAATATTCAAGGGACTCTTGTAAATATATGACCTTCTGTGTTGTGATCAACTCACACTGGGGATTTTAGGGCAACCTTGTATAAATCTATTCAAGATTTAAACCATTACAAGGTTTTTAAAAAGTTATATGTGACAGTATTTCATATATTTGGCAACTAGCAAAAACTTAAATATCAGAACATTTAACTCACACCAAAACACAGAAAAGGCACTGCACTCACAATTCTCCCTTACCCTTCAGAAGGACCATCTAATTCCAGCTACAAAAATGAGTATGCTCTGGCAAGAAAATGTACTTAAGAAAGGATTTACATGCCCACTCCAAACACACAGCTTTTTCTTTTCTGCCCCAATTTAGTAAACAGTGAACTGGGACAAGGCACAACAGTAACAAAGAACAAAACATTTGCAAAAGGCAAGGGCAAGACAATGGGCATTATCCAACCTTGTCAGCGTTGAACTGCAGAGAGTCAGCAAATGGGTTAGTGCTGCTGAAGCTGAACTTAGGGTAAAGGTTGTGCGGCAAGGAAGGCAAGGGGGGTTTCTAAAAAGAAACATAACAGGCGCTAAGCGCAAAGAAATGTATTCCAGACAACTCAGTTTTAAGAACAAAGTACTTACTGATTTCAGTAACTGCAGAAAACTAGATCCTGTCAGATTGTCAGATTTACTATTAATAACACCATCAATCTGAAAAAATGTTTACCTCTAGCGACCTGAATCTGCCCTTCTGTCTAAAGCTGGCCACCAATCGCACAGGAAATGAGTCTGACAGATGGGTTCCTGAATTCTTTCATTCTCACTGAACGTCTTCACTACCAGACCGATGCGTGTGTATTTGTCTACTTTATATACTAATGTATATTCTATGCCAATCAATAAACATGTTTCAAACTAAAATCAAAAGTTTTTAAAATGTACATTTAAAAGCAAATCATGCTTTTTTTTTTGTAAAACAAAGAATGGTCTATCTGTTTCAGAATGCAAATTAAACACTTGTCTGCTAAATCACTGGTAATCTTCATTAGTCTTATTTTGTTTTCCAGTAAGGAAATTTTCATACTTGGACTAGATATTAAAATTGAAGTCAATAATTTTTAGTTAAAAAATAATAACAATCATTTTTTAAAGTGAATGACTACACAGTGATGTGTCTATTTCTGCCCACTTTTTAAAGTAGAAACATTATATACACATATATTTAAAATTTTCTATAAAAGTTCCCACATTCTTCTATGTTGGGGAACTGATGGGGTTTTGAAGGACACTGGAAGCCCTGCCCCAGAGTGTCTCTCACAGGTGCTGGGGTTCGCCTGTGGGTGACACACGGAGCTAGGACTACGGGGTTTGAATGTACTTATTAAAGGCAGGATGACTGCCAGACAGAATTTAACATTTTCATAGTTTAAGGGAAAGAAAAGTAATTTCCTTACCACAGTAAATTCTCCTTCTCTTCATACCCGCTATCTTTTTCTTTTATTGACTACATCTTTCAAGGGAAAATGCAGACATTTAAAATTCATGTTGGCTCCAACTAAATGTTTGTGTTACTTCTCTCTATAAAAAATCTCTACTGGCAAGCATCGAGAGTAGGGAGACTGTCACGTGACACCACCCTGCCTGGGAGAGCACTCTGCAAAGACTACCCTCACTCAGTACGCCTGCACTGAAGTTCACGCCACATCACCCTTTCAATCTGCTCTTCTGCAATGTTTTTCCTACAGAGAGAAGACAGAAAAAAGAAATGGGCACAATGACATTTCTGTTCATCTCAACGTTTGCTCTGCTTTTCAGTTTAAAATGTCAACTCCTGCTTTACAAAAAAGAAGATCACAAATGCCAAGGAGTGTGACCATATAGTACGATGGAAGAAATGACTAGGCAGAGATTAAAAACATATCCTAGGCACAAAAAAAAAAAAAAAAAGAGTCAAAGCTATGGACGGTAGAGATTATTTCTAATCCTTATATGAGGAAGTTTTTGGTTTTACATTTCGTTTATAATTCTGTACAATAATATAAAGTAAAACCATAATGTAAAGAAATAGAATATTTAGAGAAAGCTCTAGTTTTTTGCTTGCCTGCCTTCCTCCCTTCCTATTTTTCCTTTTAATTTGCAGTTCTTATAGGATTAGAATTTGGCCCTGAGAACAGGATATAAAAGTACAGAATGAACACAGCAAGGGAAGGGGTAGATCACTATTATTAAAGAAAGATTTATAGAAACAGACTATATTTCTTATTAAAAAATCAATGATGAAACTTCTGTTTATGGTTCCAAGGGCTGATAAAAATAGAAATGTTATTAAATAAGGAGCAGCACAGGGAAGACAAAAACATTCTCTGGCCCATATTAATAGACCCACCCTTTCCTACAATGACGTAGTCGGTCTAAGTTCTGGAAAGTGTCACACTGGTGGAATTATCAGGGCTGGCTCTGGGAAGTTCTGAATCTTGAATAGCTTAAGAGCCTATGTATAAGACTTTCTTAAAGCTTTATTATATCCACAAATAAAACATTTACCATTAAGAAACTTAGTTATTTGTATTTTTTTCCTTTAGATTATAGTACATTCAATTTATTTTCACAGGGAAGTAAATCATTGAAAAGCAAGTACATCTAATTTTAAATGCAAAATTAATTATAATTTCCTAAAGCAGAATGCATATGTACAGAAGGAAAAAAATTTTCTGTACCTATCTTAGGTTCTCAGCTGGATCTCTGTAACAAGAAACAGATTAACAAGAGAAAAGTGTGCATATTGATTTAATATAAGTTTTATGTGACATGGAGCCTTCATGAGGAAATAAAGGCCAGGAGAAATGGTTAAATCTGAGTGCTGTTACACTAGGCTGGATGAACAATCAGTAGTAGTGGTAAGTATCACAAGACAAAAGAATATGAACTTGGTGGAGTGAACTGGGGCAACTCAGCACAGTCTGTCTAATCGGTTCCCTCCATCTTTTCTCCAGGGACAAGAAGGGCACCTCTCACAGGAGGACCTTACAACCTGCTTCAGTGTCGAAGGGGAGGTCAGAGTCATGCCAGCACCTGTCTTTCCCCAAATTCCTTTAGCTTAAAATATTCAATGTCCAACATGCCATACTTCGGGGTGGCATGTCCTGAAACCTCACTTGAGCAAAGATTTACCCTGGAATAACTCAGGCATCATTATAACTCAGATAACAAAATAGGAGTATTTTCCAGGTGCATGAAAAAAAAAAAAAAAACCCTTCTCATCTCATTAGAAAATGTGACTGGCACTGAAATAAATACTTGTAGCTTAAGTTTTTTAAAAAGTAGTATCGAGAATCATATTCAGCAGTTTACAGTATCATTCTAAACATTATAAAAGTTTGAAATTAAAAATAAAACTAAAAAGAAATACGCAAAACCCACCCACACAAAAAATAGCTTTAACTTAAACAACCGTTTACCAACACTATCATGCTGTGTCTATGTTTAACACAACAAATGGAAACAAATGTAGAAAGATTTATAGTTATTTAAACAAACTGAATAGCATTTGAAAAGAATGCGGTATGATGCAGCCCCACCATTTGGCAGATTTTCTCATCTGAATGAATAATTATTACCTAACAATAAACAACTGAATGATTAAAAACTGCAGATGTGAAGATAAACGCTTACATTAAGAACAGCTAAATTCATTTCTTACAGTAAACTCAGAGCAGAGCTACACACCTGTCTCGACAACAAAAGGAGCCACCAATAGGATAAATCTAGTCATTTTTATTCAATGACACAGATTTTGACAATTACTTCAATCTCATCTACAGAGCTGTTTGCTACGTTCCTACCATCATATTAAATTCTTAATTTTAAATTCTGAAAATTACTTAAAATTCTTAATTTTAAAAGTTAAATGTATTTTATATAAAATTACATATTTTAAATTTTAGATAATCCTTTTAACTCCCCTCACATATGCTGATCTTTTCCTTTAAAACACCAACAACTCTCAAAGCTGACAAGCAGGTATCTCGAAGAGAATGAGCAGGCCCGGGAGTTCTCAGCTTCCCTGCGGAAGTGAGCCTCTCTATAAGCTTCATGAAGCTCGGGAAACTCTGGCAACGGTGTGCAAACTTTTCAGTGTACATGTGTGTTTCTGAAGAACTTTCTAAAGGCAATGCAGCCCAAATATATTTAAGAACTGCTGCACGTTAAAATATTTTTCTTTTTACTCAGGTACAAAGAAGGAATAGAAAAATAGTATTAATTCTTGGCACAATTTTCATCTTTGGCAATATTAGGGCATATCAAATACGCAAAGCCTCACTTAGTAACTTCTCCCTCCACAACATTCACTAAATGCCTTAGACTTTTAGAAATAATTTTGAAGCCATTTTACCTGTGATGGCTGATGACAAAATGGGTTAGGAGGTTTCTGTCCACCAGGGACGAAGCAGCAATGTAAAGGCTATACAGTCACTGAAGCTGGGAAGCAGCAGTTATGAAATAACTCACACAGAGACATACGGCTTAAACAAAATCCACCGTGTGTAAATGTAATGTTCAGTGAGATAGATACACACATTAAGATTCTTCACTGGTGATCATGGGATTTCATGAACTGAAAATTCTAAGGAAATCAATTTGTGAAGAAAATGTCATCTCACTGGCTCCTAAGGGACTCCACTGAAGGTCAGAGATTATTAACCTCGAAGACTGTAACACATTTCTCTTAACAACTTACATACTTCATGTCTGTAATGAACATTAATAATTGTCCATCATTGGCCACCAATGAATCCTACTTCTGTGCATTTAAAATAAACTTCAAGTGTTTATTAAAACTGGTAGAAGGGATTTCCAGGACAATTCAATTAAGAAAAACAAGCAAAACAAACTTTTAACAAGTCTCCTGAGATTCCAAGACTCAGTATCTTTGCTTTTAGAGACAACTTGGCCCTTGATCCATTAGCTTCCAAGTTGAACACTGTTTGGATATGCCTACCTTGCCCTCTGTGTTTGCTTACCCTTGGTCTGTTTATAATGCTCTGTACCATAAAGACTACGGGGTTGCCTGCTTTCCGAATGGCTTCCACAGCTTGTTCGTGGCTTGCATCTCTGAGGTCCATGCCATCCACCTGCAATGGAAGGCCTCAGCTTAACATTTCAAGAAGCTATAGAACAAAAGAACAATTTGTGGATCTGGAGTTCTGAAGATCCTTGGAGTAGGCTCCTGGAAAATCAGTTTCAGAATCAAAAATAATTGAGACTGTATGTGAGGCTTCAGAACTTTCAATTTGGTCAGCAGACTGTGGTCCCTTGTTTTGGGCACCGATTTCTGTCTCTACTAATCAACTGAAATAATAATCATTTAGAGTAAAGGCTCTGCTTCTGCATTCCTTACACTGTTTGGCTGCTCCTTTAATAAATCTGCATAATTAAAGAAATAATATAAGGAGCTGTCTAGTAGCACTGTCTTCATTATGAAAGTCATTGCAGAAAATTTTTTTCCAATTCATTAAGAGTGCTTTGGGAAGTGGGTGGGTGATGGCACTGTGCATTTTTCTCTGGACAGGGCAGCTTGAGGTTGAAAACAAAATTCTGACATTCAGAAATAACAGGTTATGGTAAGGTTAGTTTTGCAAAGAACCTTTGCAGTAGACATGACAGGAGCAGGAAGCCAAGAAATTGTGCTTACTTGTTAGTAATTCTTATATAAGTAGCCTGAAAATAAAAGTTATTTTGTAACCTTTTATTCAGCATGGCTTGCCTCCATGATGATCAGAGGAGCTGATGCACTACATGGATAGGAAGGAAAATAGTTTGAAAGGCCAAATGCTAATCCTGTCAGAAAACTATAGGATACAATATCATTTTATCATTTCCAATTACTGCAATATGGTATATACAACAACATAACAAAATTAGAAGGGACCCAATTCTGGAAAACTATTAGATCTCTGCATAGAACATCATCACCTTTAAAAAAGTATATGCATAAGTACATACATGTAATTGAAAAACTCCATCAGGCTGATACTTAGGGGATACTTAACATCTCTTTCAGTGCATATTAAAAATGACTTCTAACTTTTGTAGAATTAAAGTTAATATTCATGTGTACTACATATATCATTAGTGAGAATATTTAACTGGATATAAATATCTTTGTTCACATCCAAAAAACTCTATCCTTAGAATAAAATCATTTGCAAGTCTCTACTCATCTAGTCTACATACATTTTCAGAAACTCTTAGCAGAAATGTCATAGAATCCCTAGGATTACAGAGGCCTAAGGCTTCCTTATTTACAAGAAAATCCCCCACACATAACAGCACTCAGCAAACCACTGCTAAACAGCATACAGTATTTTACCACAAAAAAAAATCATTTTCAATTGGATAGGGATGTTTTAAAATTCTTAATGCATTTAAATAATATTTTGGTGAAAACTATGATCAATCCTTTGCAGAAATAATCATAAGCATTTCTTACTTTTTCTACTTATGTCAAAGGTACTTAACAGTGAAGGACCCATAAAATAAACTGCCTTGTGATCATTTAAAATGGAAATTTTAGGTAGAGGTCTTTAAAAGGGAGCTAAGATTTCATCTGAAGAAAGGTATGTAAGCAGGAAGATAAAAAAAGCCCACCATTCTTCCTTGTCAGTAGTCGGAGGGAAAATAAAACATACACGGCCCTGTTTTCTCTCCAGTCTCAATCTTCTTCCTTCTTCAGTGCTCAGCAGTCATCAATTGATCGATCGCTCAATCCCCCAAATGCTAATTTTAAAATAATGTCTAAATTATAACCTTCTTCTAAACAATTAAGGCATTTTAATGTGTAAGTTCTATGATTTTAGAAAGTGAGAGACAATCACTTGTATAAAGTAAATATAACGGGGGCTTACTAAGTGTAAGTCCCCAGTGTATTTAAAATTGTATAGTTTAACATTGTATTCATTTTTTGCAGAGTTGAACTTTGGAGAGAACCGAATGAATTTCATAGTAAGAAAGCAATGAGTTTCTGTTTGGAAGCTGTCTCTTTCGGTCTACTCTATAAATCCTGACAACTCAGAAAATCTGAATCAGGTACCTCTTTACCCTCTTAAGTACAGTAACACTACGCTTATCATGATCCAATAATCTATCACAGTGCTCTGATGTGACCTGATTACTCGTCAAGTCTGTCTCACTTGACAGGCAGGCACAGCGCCCTCCTTCCCTGGGGGATGCCCAGAGCCCGCCGGAGCACCTGGAGTGCAACGGCTGTTCCAGGGATACTTGTTAAGTAAACGAGTGAGTGACTCCTGAGGAAAGAGTCTAATGAAACCATTAAACTTTGCTTTGAATTAAGGAATTAGGTACAATTTGACAAAATGCTTTTCTCTCACACATAACCAAGTGCACGTGTGTGCACACGTGTGGCAAACACGCAGCCTTGAGTGACGAATGGGCACAGCACTGAGAAGAAGGAGAATCCGAGTTTGGCCTGGGGCTGGGGCATTTAAACGAAAGGTAATCAGGGCCTTAGCATAGGAGATTTTATAACAAAGCCTCATTTGGAAAAAAACCTCATTCAACAACGTTTACAATGAAATGATAACTATAAAGTATTTTTGAAATGAAATCTCAATTTTGACTTATCTATGATGGACATATTTTGCATGTGAATATATACCATTAAAGAATTATTTCCCAAGAAATTTGCTTTGCTCTTTTAACAAGAACTTAATTATTTTCTCTCAGGGCCAATTTTTTAAAAAATGGTTAGTAACACTCTCGAACATCAAGATACATAATCTGTCAGCATATATTGAAGACAGTAATTATGGATGAAAAGAAACAAATAAGAAATGCTTTGCCCTGGCCAGGTGGCTAAGTTGGTTGTAGGGTCGTCCCATACACTAAATGGTTGTGGGTTCGATTCCCGGTTGGGGCGCTTAGGAGAGACAACTGATTCAAGTTTCTCTCTCACATCAATGTTTTTCTCCCCATCCCCCTCCCCTTCCTCTCTCTCTAATTTTAAAAATAAGAAAAAGGAAAATCTAAATGCTTTGACCACAAACACATTTTACTCTCATGTTCAGCTGAGCACTCAATGTAAAGATGGCGATTCCCTTGGTAAAGAGGATGCAACAGGTAAAGAGTTCTAGCACAGAAGGCTCAGTGGAGGGTACCTCTACTATTCTATCTCCAGGCTTCAAGGTTCCATTTTTCCCAGCTGGACTATCTTCCAGAACATGCTTGATGAAAATGCCCCTCATCACTTCACCGTTGCTTAGACGACTCCCCATCCCTCGTCCACCAACAATGCTGATGCCCAAGGATTTGCTTGGTTCTCTCCAAAGCTCAACCCTGTAAGAAAATAAACAGCGTTAAGTGTATGAGAAAACAGGGGAAAAGTGCATGACACTGGATTTGGCCATTTTTTGAAAAAGAAGTGACACCAAAAGCACAAACTACCAAAAGAATAGCCTAACTGGACATCAACAAAATTAAAAACTTTTGTTCATCAGAGTATATTACCATTAGAGTAAAATGGCAACCCAAAGAATGGGAAAAATTATTTGCAAGTTTCATTTCTGATAAGGGATTGAATACAGAGAACCTCTAAAACTCAACAACAACAACAAAATGTGATTAAAACTAGACAAAGAACTTGAATAAAAATTTCTCCAAAGAAGACATACATACAAAAGGGCCCATAAGCACATGTAAAGATGCTTAACACCACTAATTATTAGGGAAATGCAAATCAAAACTAAAATACAATGAGATACCACCTCACACCCATTAAGATGGCTGCTATTTAAAAAAAAACAAAAAAGAAAATAAGGGTTGGCAAGGAGAAATTAGAGAAACTGTGAAGAAATTTAAACTCTTGAGCATGCACTATTGGCAGCAATGTATAATATTTTATCTACTACTGGAAAACAGTGTGGAAGTTCCACAAAAAAAGTAAAAATAAAATCACTACATGATCCAGCAATTCCATTTCTGGATACAGACCCAAAAGAATTCAAAGCATGGTCATGAAAATATACTTGTACAACCACATTCACAGAAACATCATTCACAATAACCAAAAGGTAGAAGCAACCCAAGTGTCCATCTAACAGGTGAATGAATTAGAAAAATAGCATATCAAATAATGGAATATTATTCAGCCTTAAAAAGAAAGGAAATTCTGAAACATTCTACAATATAGATTAACCTTGAGATCACTATGCTAACTGAAATAAGCCAGCTAAGGGAAATAAAGCACCAACTCTATAATGATTTCACTTATTTGATGCACCTAGAATACTCACATCCACAGAGCCATAAATAGAAGGGCGGCTGCTAGAAGTTGGGAAGAGGAGGAAATGAGGAGTTATTAAATGAGTAAAGTTTCTATTTTACAAGATGAGATGACGGTGGTAATGGCTGCACAGCAATCTGAACGTACTTGATGTCACTGATCTGTACGCTTACACAAGATTCAAATTGTTAAAAAGATAATAAATATTTTAAAATTCAGTGGAATGTATTTATATATTAACTTTTCTAATATTACTTGCTCAATTTATTAAAGTTTGACCAGTAGTAAGACTAGGTCATTTTAAATACTTCCCAATTATGTGTTTTACACATTCTGATAAATACTCAAGCACTTCTGAAGCTGATTTGTTAAAAGTAAATACTGGACTTACATACTCCAGGCTGGGCACAGGCCAATGTCAAAAATACCATTTTTTAAGAGCTCTATTATTGCAGACATTAAGTAATCGAGAAATGCAGCTACCCCTGGAAAGACAGTTCTAAGCTTAGCAACCCAATCAAGAGAAAGAACATTCCTGCACACACTACGTTAGAAGCTGACCTATGGCCAAGTCTTTCTTGCCAGTGCAGATCTGGGAACTAACAGTCAGTGGCTGCCAAGATCCTACAGGATCTGATCCCACTGCCATTTCCATAACAGGGTCTCCCGCGGCTCTCCCCTCTCCGCTGTCCATTCCAAGCACTCCATCTTCTCACTGTTCCCTAAGTTCAACAGACACACGCTCCCGCCTTGAGGCCTTGGCACTTGCTACGTGGGTCTTGCATTCACTTCCCCTAAACACATAAAAAAACATATGAACCCATTTACCATAAATCCAAATATCTAGAAGAGCTGTGGATGGACAGAAATTACACATCTTGTGAAAAGGTTGGGATATAAAAATAAACTGACTGGTGGTGAGGGGTTTGGCCAAGATGAGGTAGCAGCTCAGGGAAATGGAGGAAAACAGAGACATCAAGCAGAGAACTGTGAGACAGTGAGACTGCAACCTGCTCCCTGCTTCAGGGAGACGACGTTGGACATTAAATAGGAGAAGAAAGCATGGTCCCAACATGCCCTCAGCCTTGACGTTCAAGGTGCTCACAGAGGAGAGGAAAAGTTGGGGTGAGGCTCCAGTGCAAGGAGGGAGGCCCCAATACGAAGAGGCTGAGGATAAACTAGCACCCCAGGTGGACTGAGGAGTGGCTACTGGTCAGACTGAGTCAGATGATGAGACACTTCTTTGATTCGCAATTTTTTTCTTTACTAGAAATATACAATCCTAGAGACCCTACCTGTTTAGTTTAAAAACATCTCACCATGATCCTTATCTTATAAAATTTGTATGAACAATTTAAACTACTTGAAATCCCATTCCTCACATTCTTTCACTATAGGAATTCTGTGAAAGACAAAAAATCAACAAACTTCCTTGTCTCTAAAGCAGTTCCTAAAGTACAATGGCAAAGTAAATAAGTCAGTAAAGTTAGTCACTGTATTAATATTTAAGAAGCCTTAAATATTAATGGGTGGAACTCCTTAATTCTTCTTCCAAGAAATAAAAAGTTAGAAAACAAGAAAGTATCTCCTAGGGTGTTTTGTGGTTGGTGTAAATTGAAAAGCGGGTCTTATAATTTCTTGATTAAAAATAATAGCAGTAGCAAACACTTATTAAGGGCTGATCCCATGCTGAGCATTATTATCTAAGTTCCACACATTTTCATTTAATTCTCACATCATCTTTATGGGGTGGACACGCTTGTTAGTCCCATCTTATGAAGGGAAGAAGCACAGAGGGGTTAAACAACCTTCGGCTAATAGCATGGGATGCTTACACAGGGTTTGGCACAGAGAGCAGTGTTTCCAAACAACACTCTCTAGAAAAATCGCTGTGACAACTGAAAAAACTGGAGAAGACAACCAAGCATGGACTGCCAGAATGAGAACTGTGCTGAGGAGCCAGGCTCATTATTCACTGAATGGAACATGGCAAACATTCCACGGGAGGAAGAAGGAGACCCGTAAAAGAAAACTTTATAGATCGTGTATGGAGTTAGTTGTACGTAAAAATGATAGCCTTTTCGTAGACTTATACAGAGATTTAAATAGAATGAAAATCAGAAAAGCAAAAGTGAAACAGAACTCTTAGGCCAGGCTTTCTAAGCCTGAACTGAGTCCCTGGGTTCAAGTCCCGCTCCTTTGCTACTTGACAATTGAGTGACCCTCCGCAACCTATTTAGTCTCTCCCTTGCTTTCCTTATCTGTGAAATGGAGCCAGTAAGAATCTCCACATCAGACTGCTGCCGTGATTATTAAATTAATGAAAACATGTAAAGTGCAAAACAAAGCTTTGGCACACAGTAAACAACCAGTAAGTCTACCATCACTCCTACGATGATTATGACTACTGAAGCAATGTGATTAAGCAACACATAAAACTTAACCCATATGACAAATGGACAAACACGAGCTCCGTCACCTCAACCCTGTTATACCTACACGTTGTTTGTTAGGACACAGCACCGTTTTCTGCCCATCGGACCGACCAAAACCTTTTTCTTTAAAAATGATCATATGATGAAGAAACAAGGATACAAGGAAAAGGGAACTCTCACATATTAGAAAAAGAAGAAAAACTGATATAGCCATCTTATAAAACAAGTTGACAACTTCTAAGAAAGTAAATAATACATTTAAATCTATGAACCAGCAATTCCACTTTTGGGTATACACCTAGATAAATTCTCATAGATAACTATAAGGTTTCCTACAGAATTATTATAATACTGAATATTATTGTAGTATTCAAAACTCAATTTGGGAATAAACTGTGGTATATTCATATACTGAAGGGCACTACAACAACTATCTTGAACTAACAGATCTTTAGAAATTGTAACAGATCTTTAAAATACTGGATTGAGAAAAAAGTAGGCAAGCTGGAAAATGACATATAAAACAGTATGACATCAATTTTTTAAATCAAAATCATATGCAAAATAAGAGTAACAGCTTATTTTCCATGTTCAAATTGACACTTTGCTAAAAAGTATTCTCTATTTCCACACAAAGCACAATTTTTTAAATGCATGAATAAATGTCCCACCACATTTCCAATGCTGTCAAGAACATTCCTAACATTTGCTCCTCATTTACCAAAAGGTGTGGTTACTTTGGTAAGTTTTCTCATGATATTCTATGAACATAATAATCAATGAAATTTTGCCCAAAAGTACTTTAGTGCTTCTTTACAAAAGTATTATTTTTAAGACTTATGAAAACTCAAGATATATTCTCTCTAAACACAGTTACTACCTTTAGAGACATCTCGTAAACAAATATGAAGGTTAAAATTTAAGATAAAATTAGAAAATATTCCTGTCTAGAAGTTAGATTCATTCTTTCTCATAAGACAATTTCATAATGATTTCAGTGTTCAACACCTTCTCTTCGCTTAGTTGCCAGTGACGATGAGGATGGTGGTGGTGGCGGCAGGGGTGGTGATGTTTGACAAGGCCAGCCACTGACTGAGTGCTCATTCTGCACCAGGCAGTATGCTAAGAATTTTAAATGAATTATCAGAGTAAATTCTCCCTGCCCCCCTAATTTAAAGATTCTATTATTAATCCCATTTTATAGACAAAGGAACTGAGGCCTAGCAGAGATTCAGCAACTCACCTTAGTGTCAATGAGAATTCAAACACAGCTCTTACTGACTCCAAACATTTTGCCCAGTGCCTTCCAAACATGGCTTTTCCTCCCACAATGTTATTAGATCTGCTGCCCTATCTTCTGCTTTCCCTGTGATTACTGTCCTCCAACGAAGCTCAAATTCATCAGTATGGTCACCAGCTACAAAATAATTTCATCTGGCAAATGTGCTTCCATTCTCCAATGAGAAACTTAACATCTTACACTATATATTTTTTGCCACAGACCTAGCATTTATATTCTGTTCTCAATATGGGTAATGTACAGACTGTGATTGCTTTAAGCAGGCTAAGCAGCTTTTTAAAAATTCAAATGAAGTAAGCCAGGAGGTGAAAGACAAATACCATATGATCTCACCTATAAGTGGAACCTAATCAAGAAAACAAACAAGCAAGCAAAATATAACAGAGACAGTGAAATAAAGAATAAACTGACAGTAGCCAGAGAGGAGGGAGAAAGGGAATAACAGGGGAAAAAAGGGGAAGGGTCATCAAGGAACATGTATAAAGGACACATGGACAAATCAAAAGGGGGTTAGGATTGAGGGTAGGAGGTGGGAGTGGGTAGGGTGGGGGCATGTGGTGGGGGGAAAGGGAGACACCTGTACTTGGACAACAACAACAACAAAATTCATATCAAGAAGTTGTTTTAGATGGCTGGAAATGCTTACAGGGGTTTGTGTGTGTGTGTGTGTGAAAGCAATGTACATTTTCTATACTTTGAACATGAATCAACCCAGCAATGTTTCAATGTGATGACTGTTGCTTCATATTCTTCTGTAAGCAAGAAAAATCATGAAACTGTGTATCTCTGAAGACTATAAATTACTCTCCTTGAGCATTTTACTTCTTCATTGTAAAATATATATTAGGTTCTTACTAAGTACAAGGCACTATTATGATGGTCATCTTCAGATTTGCTCAGAGGGAGTGTCCAATGATTATTTGTAATTTACACTTAAGGAAAAATACCTTATTATTTTTATTTAATTACACTGTACATCTCTGTATGTTGCCTACCCAAATACATCACAATTTCTTTGAAGGTAAGATTTATGTCTTATATTTCCCTGTTAACACAAAGTCATCTGTTTCTTGTCTGGGTCTATAATCAGAACTCAATACATTTCTATTAAAGTGAATCTGAGTTTATTTAGCACACACAAAAAAACCTGCCTTAGTGATGTACAGTGATACAGCTGAGTATATTTAGGATAGTCTTCTTGTCCATTACATATGCAATTGGTTATAGACAAAAACGGGTTTGAACAACAGCAGCCCACGGTGACAAGACACTACTAACACATGATGGTACGTACGACATACACATTTTGAATATATCATTTCCACAAATGCCAGAGAAATTTTAAATTAACATTTGACGGTATACTTAAGGTTAAACTCTAAGCAAATAACCATTCTAACCACAAATGTATAATTTTATCTAGTTAATTTTATGTACTCCCTACTACCTGCCAAACTCTCGCATACATGTTAGTTTTAACCTGTGTGATCTCTATTATCTTCTGAACCTCTCTACACATACAGCAGCACAGGCATATTAAACGACCTGCCCAACGTCACAGTATAAAGTTGTAGTCCAGCACCGGGAACCACACCTTCCTATTTTTAAACCCTGAGGAGGCTGAAGACAGAAACAGTCCTTACCGCCGGGGCTGATTCCAATTGCTGTACGCTGCATTCTGAAGTTCACTTTCTTCTCCCTCTCCTTCTTCTCGCTCTGGCAATTCTGGAATGTCTCTGTTAAAGAGTTATACAGTGAGTACACCCAAATGCTAGTTACCCCATGCAAGGCTGTCATTGATGTCCTTGACTGATTTGGCTAAAAAGGCAGAAAACGCTTTATATTTTCACCATATTTAGCCAAGTAATAAATAATAGTTTACATTAAGGGGCAAATAAAAATTTTATCAAACAAAATAAAAATCTTACATTAGAACCAGTCTACCCTAACTTAGTTTGAAGATACAGCTGAACACTAAGCGTCTTGTCTAGTCTCTTTCCTGGTGAAACATGGGAAAATAAATGAAAAAAGAAAGGAACAGATACAGAATTTTAAAGAAAAACTATTTGACAGGTATTTTTTTTATACACCTACCATGTGCAGGAAGACAGAAGCACCGTATGAGTTATAAGCTCCCACAGCCCTGGCTGAAGACCCCTGACCTAAAGAACTTCTGATTAAGTAAGCCAGGAGTGCGGGGCGAACTCTGAGCAAGTCCCCCGTCCGCCATGGATGAAAATAATACTACCAAGACATGATCTGCTTCGGGAGGAGAGGTGCTCAAACTCTCAAAGGAGAAAGACACGAATCCTTATCTCAATGGTATTTATTAGGTTCGTAACACACAGGGATACAGGTAAAGCTCATCAATCAATGTCAAGTGGCAAGGATCAAACAATAGATAACATTTCAAAGAAATCTGAGGGCCTAATCTGAGTCAGTGTCTGTCAGGTAAGGGGGTTGCAGAAAGTTTAGGAGACACACTCATTTCCTGCCCGGACCCTTATCATATGGATGATAGCACTCTTCACAAAGCAGGCTTCACAGGACTTCACTAATTCTTTCTTATGCCCGATCACCCCAGAACCCGCTCTAGCTGGCAGAGGGTTGTACCCCCTCCCCGTCATAGATTCAGGCTTAAGTAGATTACAGCCAGGAAGCACTTCTCCCAGAAGGAAAAGGGACTCAGGGTATGTCAAAATAGCTGGGGGCGGAGGGGGGTTGAGGGTCCTTCACCCCCTCTTTGCTGCAACCCCCGGAGTCCTTCCTTGATGGCCTCCCAAATGATTGTGTCTGGCTTAGGTTGCTCCCCCCAGGGGGGTCGTACCCGTCATTAACTACTGATCAAGCATTGGGGGCCAGAGATGGCAGAAGCAGCTCTCTTGCCAGGGAGATAAGCTTTGTTTCCTCAGTAGCTCACAGTCCAGAGGTCGCTCACTCAGCCTTAGCCACTGGGGGAGGTTACAACTCCTGAAACCAGACAGAGTGGTTCCCAACACAGGAGTTTAGCATCTCTGCTTCTTAAGAATGGACCAATTCATTCCCTTCAACTTCTGAAGAAAGATGAAAATGCTTATGGTTCACCCCCAGCCTATCCAGAGGGTCCAGACATAGACCACTCCATACAGGAAGCGGTTTACAATGCACCTGTGTTCAAGGTCACTTTTCAATTTTGGTAGGAGTTCAGATTTTGCCAACTGCTAGGCATATAACAAAATGTGTCCAGTCAAGTATCATAAGGGCAACAGAAAATAGTTAAATCAATTATGGTATCTTATGCTGTTAGAATAAATTGAATTTCTAGAGAAATTTTCATTTATTCACTTGAAAGCAGAGAAGGCTATAAAAATTCTGATTAAAAAATTATTTTCAGCTGATTTTTACAGAAACTGAAGATTCTAAAGAAAGTATATGTTCAAATTTTATCCATTCTCCATTGGAAGGAATACTGAATTCTGTCAAATTACATAATCTTTAGACTCTTAGGTCAGAAGTTGTTAATCCAATAATTCATCTGCATTCGAATGTGCTTCACAATATTTTTGGCAAGTAGATGTCCAGGCTGTTACGTGAATTTCCCTTTTTTTTCTTTGACCTGATTGTTAGGGGGGTTTTTTTGGTTTGTTTTCAACTATTAAAAGGAAGTCTGTCTGCCTATGGGTCCCGCTCATTGGTTGTGTGTTAGAATCCCCCTCCGGCGCAAACGGAGGAACTAGGCCGTGCATGATGGTGGGGTTCTGAGAGTCTAAGGCAGACAGTGGGACAGGACTATGGGGAATGGAGTCACAAAAGAGGGGATTTTAAAAGTGATGCTAAGACAGTGACTGAAAACAAGACAGGCTGAGTGAAGCTGTTATCCAGATGATACAAGGCAGAGAGATGAAAACTAGGACTGACCCTCTGGGCTGTAACTGGAAAGAATATTATAGAAGCAGCAGGTGTGGAAGGCAGATAAGAAGGAGAACTTAGAAGGAGTTGCTAAAATATTCAGGGACAGTCATGGGCTGAGTGCAGGTCCTCACACCTGGACTCTCAGCCATGGGGCTAGTCAGAAACACTCAGAGAGTCTCACAGGCTCATGCTTCTTTAGCTGTAGGAAGACTAGTATCCTGAATCCTCTGATACAAAGGACTCATTCTCTTCAAATGACTCTGCAGTCTGGAACCTTTTCCCTATCTGAGATACGCTCTTGTACCTGCACTGATTATTATTTGTGCATTCTAGAGTGCGGTGTGCGGGACTCAAGTGCCCTGTGTTCCAAAGAAGAGAATGGACCAATTCTCTTCCTCCTGCACTCGCTCAGCCAGGACTGTTGTTGAATGACATTCAACATTTGACATTCAACAATGACATTTCTGTCAACTATAAAAATCCCCCTTACATGTGCATTTAGGTGCCAGACATTGGCACAAGGTAACATAGTAAAGCAGCACTAACCTTTTAACTGAGTTCCTTTTAGTGTAAAACCTGAGCTCTTAACCTCCATGCTATGCTGCCCATATTTTTATCCTGGGCTTGGGCAATTCTTTCTTTGGATCCAATGGTTCCAAACATGGAGCCTGACTGTTTACATTCCAATCTTGGCTCTGCCACTTATTAACTATGAAACTTGGGCAAGGTAGTTGACCTCTCTCTGGTGCAGACTCCTCCATAAAATGCAGACTGTTTTGTTTTGAGCGCCCTTATGCAACAGCAAATACACCTTCTCTGCAGTGAAGGAGCCAGTCACAGCACTGCGCCACCGAGGCCATTCCCTGGTCTGCTGTGGGAGGCACAGTGCTGCAAGGGGCTCTTCCTCCCTAATACATTTTGAGTGCATTTAAGCCCTCGGTGCTTAAAAGGAGTATGATGTTACTTTGGGATATTCTTTAATTAAGCCATTTGAAATGACAATTCAGATGGATAGTTGAATAACTGCTTTTAGCATTCTGACAGAAAGCATCAGGAAGCTCTAATCAATTCATGCCATTAACCCTGAGAAGCACATTCTAGAATGGAGTGTGACTGAGCTCTGTACAGACAGGATAGAGTGAATACTCCTTTTCCCATACAATCATGAGGCCTCAAGGCCATGACATTCCCTCCCGGTATTAAACACACACCTTCCCTTCCCTAACACTTTCTGTATCACTGCAGTCACGTGCAGTTTGCAGAGGGAACAATGATGTCATACTGTGATCCTGCAGAGTCACTGACTGGTCACCAAAGTGTTCAGGGATGTTCTAACGCTCTCTGAGGATTGGCAGAACCCTTCTGAGAAGGTCCCAGAGTATTTACAAAGCGCTTCTGCTCTGCTGCATGCCTAAAGAGAAAGCTGGTACTCAGTTGCCAGTGCAACCGACAACAAAACAGGCCCACAGCTGAGTGTGAAATGGTACATTTTACCTGGAAAAGCAATTTCACATTATTTTTCTCCCTGTCTTAAACTCAGCAGCAGCACCAAAACCTAGTTCCTGCCTTTCCTAAGGGAAAAAATACAACGTTTTTCTGTTCTTAATATATTGTGTATCAAGAGCATTTAAAAGGCATATGCTCTCCGCTTCCTAACGTGTGGATATGTGTGTGTATATATGTGTGTGTTTCATGTGCGTATGCATGTATATGTGCGTGTGTGCATGTGTATAAAGACATTCAGATGAACATTCTCTAAAAGAGTAAAAAATAGCCAGTAAAAATATTTCTCAATCTGTATGTATGCTAAAAAAATGAATAAATAAAATTTCTGAAGATGCTTCAAAATACTTACAAAGAGGAAAAGCATGATAAAATACTACGCAAACTGTAGTTTCCAAGGAATTGATGAATAATATTCATACCTAGGGTGAATTTCTCCAAACTCAATATGTTAAAAGTGCTATCTATATTTAGTGGTATAATTGGAAGTGATTTTAGTGTTTTGATTTGAATTTTTATATATTTTCCACACTATGTCATAATTGCTTAAGTATGGGGAGAGGGTGAAAATACTTTTTTATGTTGAAAGAAAGAAAGGAAATTTCTTTCATTGCTAATTGTCCTTTACTGTGGATTCAAAACTCTCCTTTATAACCTTCTACATTATTCATTCATTGTAGTAGATTTACTGTTTCATTTACCTGCCAGTGTATGAAGAAAAAATATCCAGTGCCATCATTCCTCCAGGTTGTTGTCCCAAGTTTATTCTAAAATCTTCCAAATGCTCTGCAGGCACGTAAGTAATTCTGGAACAGAACATAATCCGTGAGAGCAAAGGGAAGGAAAGCTTTGGCTAACGCTTAGGGATGGCTTCCAAAACACAGAAATAAACTACACTGTCCCTTCATCCCTACTGCTCCACACCACTCATTTAATCGGGTTGCTCTCAGAGAATCCAGACTTCAACAAGAAAAGGTATCCTAGAGTAAGAACCACAGAAATTAAAATTTAAAATGCTTCCAGTAAACGATGTGCTTATCGATAATTACATGGGGGAGGAAAACAACATTATTATTATTTCCAAATGAGAAGGGGAAAACAACTTTTTGTACTTAGAAAGATCTATAAATTCTTAGGAAAAGAACTGTCCGTAGTAACATTCATTTCATCCAAAGAGTCTCGGTTTCCTTAGCAGGAACAAATTAGGCATACACTATTAAAACACTGAGTTTTTATTTTATGTAAATAACTTTACAGTCTTCCACAATGCATACTTAATTATGGATATTAACAAGTATTATCAATAATTAAATGTTAGCTCTATTAAGTTTGAACACTCCAAGCCTGAAGTTAAGCTGTTAAAGTTTATGGAAAGATGCTCTTACTAATTTGTAGCAACTTCTTGTAAGTTCATTTTGGTTTCACAGAAAAACCTATTGCTTATGCCTGAATGGTCACGTACTAATTCAACCAGTACTGGCTTCCTGCCTCTCATGTGGAAGGCACTGAGTCAGATGCTGACTACAACTATAACGTTTAGACAAGGACATCGGAAAATTCAAGTTTAGGGCTGCCCTATCAGGCTTTATAGCTGATACGCTTGTTTCAGTGGGCTGTACCAAGATACTCAATCTAATGAAAAGGCAAGCATTTGAAGCCAGTTCAGCATGTTTGCACAACTTAAAAAAGAAATATATACAAAAATGCACAATGTAAAAATTATAAAGACCATTAAACCAGCTATCCATAACTTATCTATAAAGACAATAACTATTAAAATCTTAGCACTGGGGTTCAAGGATGAAAGGATTGTCTTTTATGTTATAATAAAATAAGAATTACACCAATGTCATAATTTATTGAGTGAGGAAGGCATATAATTTCAGTATATTGGTTATTCTATAAAAAGCATTTACTCTGTGAAGTCACTTAGATTTGGAATCAGAAGACACAGTTCTGTTACTCATCAGGAGTGTGGCAGGAGGGTGAATCACCACTGCTCAATTGCAGAAGGGACCCTGCTTTTTATGAGGCTACTGTAAACTGAGAAGCATAATACCAGTGTTCTGACAGGACATCAGCTAGCCTTGTCACACCTGATCACCCTGGCAAAATCCGAGCATCCTTGGGAATCTCTTTACGACATTTTCACGTAGAGGTTCAAAAAATGAAGCAGAAATCTAGATCTAGGACTAGGCTGGGTGAGAGAGTTGCATTCTAATTTGGACCTTACTTAATCTATTCAGCAATAAAAACATGGTATTAAAATACAGAGTCCTGCAGAAGTAACGCCTGCTTGAGTGTGGTTGGTGGGTACGCGAATGTCTTGCATGAGGTGGACAGCAATTTGAACATTGCACCTTAAATGTCATATGGTGTGCTTGAATGTGACATTGTTATATTACAGAATTACATGCTTATGATTTTGTAGGAAAAGATTTTGTAATAAAAAGGGGCATTATTTGTGCTGGATCATGTACATTGAATAGTAAATTTATATTTATTCATTCAAAAATAATGAGTCAAAATATCTAACACACAATAATGGAAAAGAAGACTGATTGTATTTTACACAAAAAAAAATAAGATAAACAAAAAACCCCAAGCCCGACAAGCCTGTTCAAGAAAACTGGCATTTCTGAAGATCCAATGTGGTTGAAGGCATATAAATAAACCTTAAGGAAAAAAAAAAGCCAGGGGGAGGTGTGAGGGAAGGAAGCTAGAACATGATAGTAAAAATAATGATAATCAGTTCAAAGTATTTAATTTTTTAACTGGCTTGAGAAGGAAAATATATTTCTATATCAAATAATGTTTAAAGGAATTTTCCTCTATTTGTTCAAAGATGGTTTTCTTTTTAGCAAAGGGTGAGGGATGGGGAGTGTTACACATATTTTTCTGGTATTTTAGGTAACAGTGAGAAAGGTTACAGAAGGCAGAGCTCCCACAAATATTTAGCCCAACATGCACAGCGTCCCACAATGCAGCACACACACACAGAGCAGCCCCCACGCACGCCTGCTCACACAGCCACGCAAAACCTCCACCTCACCAGGAAGAGCAGCACTACATACAAACTGCACAAACACACCGAAACTGCTTGTTTGAGAGCTGCATTAAAGAATTCTTAAATGTAAACTAACCTTTGGTTAGATGTGGAGTGGAAGAAAAAAATGTAACATCAGTGATGCCGAAATGTGATATGGCTGGTAATCCAGGGCCCATGTCTGCACACGCAGACAGGACCGTTCCCTGACAAAGGAGCTTAAACGCTTAAGAGTTGAAAACACGATTTTCAAATAGGTTCACAGTCATTAGCACAATCCGAAAAATGTAACAATCTCACATCTTTGTTCCCATGTAAATGAAGAAAAAAGCCAAAATCTATACACTAAATCTGTATCTGGATCTGTCCCTGCACCAGAACGTTACAAAAGCATGAAATGGTTTTCACAGACGAGTTGTAAGACACCGCCATAATGAGCTTTTTGACTCACCAATACTCACACATAAAAGGGGCTCGACCATCAGCAGGTGCTGTAGAAAATCTAGAATGTGAAGCATACGCCGTGGCATCTTTTTACAATGGTGTTAACAAATGTCACTGTCTTGTGCTGAATATGAGATGCACACATATGTAGTTAAAAGTGGGTGCTCCTGGTTGTTTTTCCCCCTTTCCTCCCCCCTCCCTTCTACACCTCCCCCGGAAAAGCATCTGCTCTTTACTGGTGTCTATAGCAATGATTATTAACAAGCATGGAAAAATGTAACTGCAATCAATCTTTTATTCCTTGATCAGGAATTCATCCCACACTTTAGGTTAAGGCAGGTGAATTCTGATTCAGCTCAGTAATTATCTGGCAGATGTTACAAGCAGCTGCTGCTAAGCGCAAAACCCTTTCTATTATTACAGAAATATAAGAGCTCCTGGCAAGGTGGAGTGAGAAGTGAAACAGAATGCATTCTGGTGAGGCTTCACATCTGGTTTTCCACAGAAAATAATGAAACCTGGAACTCAAACTGGCTGTTCTTGAACTCTTGAAACTCAAATTATCTACACAGGCATGCACGAACGCACACTCACCAAGTTCCTAGCTCTCTATGGTAAAAGGCAAAAGAGAAATCCAGGACATTGCCTCGACAAGCAATGCTTTTCCTAAAAACACCAACCAGTTATGTAACTGATCCGTTAAATCTTTTTTTTAAGTCCCTCCAATACACTTCTCTACCACCGCCCCAGATGAAGCTTGGTTCATAAACAGAAATAAAAGGAAGAAACATGGATGGAGCCCAAATCCAGGCAACGACTACTATGCCTAATTAGCCAGAGGCAACGCACGGCTCCATTTGGAGTAATGGGGGCCTTCTGGGAGGATTACGCACATGGCTTTCAAGGTAATTCTAAACTTTCAGCTTCATGAAAGCAAGTGATCTGGAAGGCATGGGGCCAAAAATGCTTTATGCAAAATGCGTGGAATACGCTGCTCA
Organism: Carollia perspicillata; assembly: GCA_004027735.1. Taxonomy (NCBI): domain Eukaryota; kingdom Metazoa; phylum Chordata; class Mammalia; order Chiroptera; family Phyllostomidae; genus Carollia; species Carollia perspicillata. The sequence goes on along the minus strand of PVKM010000766.1, from coordinate 25,931 downwards.
GCCCTGGCCACCCTAGGTCACTATTTGTTTTATCACTTAACACATTTGTTTTCTGAAAAAAATTAGGATTCTAATTTCTCTCTACCATGCTCCCAATGGGTCAAACCATAACCATCTGAATCACAGGTACAGTAGGACACTTGAGAAGAAATCAAACTGTTATGATGGCATGTTTGTGAGTGTGTGTGCATGTGCCTTGCATCTTCTGGCTTTTCCCAAAACTAAAATCATCTTTGAAAGAGAAGAGATTTCAGACTTTTGATGAGATTCAGCTGACAGGGCAGCTGATGGAGACGGGAAGAACTGTGTAAGGTCCCAAGGTGCCCACTTTGAGAGGACTAAGGCATCATTGTCCTGTGTACAATGTTTCTTGTATCTTGTATCTTCTTCAGTAAATGTCTCTATTTTTCTTATTACGTGGCTGGGTACCTTCTGGAAAGACCTCATATATCATTCATCATTTCATCATCACCAAAGAAATGGACATTGGCCCACAAGGGATGAGAAAAGCATTTCAAGTTTCTCTTTTTTCTTAGTATAGAGGCACTGGTATTTTTAATGATGTTCACTTGTACTCACATTATTCTTAAAATAATTGAGGGACTGTCACAGGATCTGATAACCTGTTCCAACATACAATATAAGTCAAAAGGCATGCAAAAATGTAAAAGTTCCTTAGTAAAATTCTACCTCAAAATAATACTTTTTTATGAGAAGAATCTAGTCTAAATAGTAGAGATTTTTCTACTTTTTACTGAAGACAGAATGAAAACCAGATTGCAGATACTATTTTTCTTACTTAAGGCTCTTACGATACGTACTTTGCAAAAAAAATACAGAATGCAGTCAATAAAGTAGCATTAATACAAATAACTCCACCAACTAGTAATCACTGCATCAATCTAAGGTCAAAAATCTTTCCCTGAGCTCTTACTATTTCATCCTTTACACGGTAAACACAAAGACTCAATGGTTAATGTTATAGGGAAAAGCCAAACTATTACATCGATGAGGTGTGAAAATAAGGTCATGAACTAATTTTTATGTTGGCTCAAGAAATGCTTAGTGACTTAAAGACGGAACCACATATATAACATGCTTTGAGCACATTATGGGATTACGGGACAGTTGAGGCACTTCCCCCCAAATACCCTATATGACCAACATTCAGACTCTATCAACCTAATGATGAATCTCCTGGATTATGAGGTTCGGTGAAGGAAAATTACTGCTCAGACTGGTGCTGCTCTACATGGTCTTTACCATTACTGGCCCTTAAATGACTGGCTTAGTTCTAGGACTCACACGGGTCAAATAAGTAGTGCACAATTCCTTATACGGAGGGCCAGTCAAAACTTCTTTGTAAGATTCCAAGGGTGGGCCCCTCCTGTTCTGTGAGAGATATCGTTTATCTCACATCTAAGGTTTTTGCCAGAATCACTGGAAAACTAAAATTAAAAAGAGAAAAGCAAAGTTGTTTTAAAATATTTTTTATAGCAGGCATTTATTTGCTTCAAGAAATGAAAGACCTGACCGGCTTCAGAAAAGTCAAGTTTCCGCACCTTGAAACACCTGTTTGGATCACAACACTGGAGATCCACTCCAGCAGATGTGCACAAGTTCCACGAATGGCCAGCGTTCCCCCCTCAACTTGGGAGAGCTGCAGGATGGGGGACGGATGAGGGAACAGATGTCTGAATTATGCCACCCCCCCCCATTTCCTAATTGGTTCCAGATCATGTCCTCCTTTGATTTTGAGATAAGCTAGACCCCTTCTGGGTGACACTGAGGCTGCTGTATTCCTGGAGTGAGGACCCACATCCTTGGCCACCTAGGCTGCTCTGGTCCTCCTTTTGATCTGCCTGAGTGGTTCCATGGGATCTCAGGATTGCTGTGTCCTCCCACCTTCTGCCAGAATGGGAAGGCCTTCGGGTAGGAGTTTTCTCCTTTTCCTTTCTCTTCCCAGGGGCTTCAGCCTGGCGTTGGGAGACTCTCTGCCTCCATTCTGTTCACTCATGGTGCCGCTACTCTACCAGCTGAGATGAGGGGTCCAGCCCCTGGACCTTGCAAGGTTTCCGAAACAAGTTTGCCGGACATGTCCCTTCCTGCCACCACACTCACACTGCCCCTGGGTGTCACTGCTGTGGCCCCTGTGCTGCACTCTGGCCAGATGCTGCTGTTGCTAGGGTGAGGAAAGACAGTGTGTTCCTAAGCACAGAGTACTTGCATGAAGCATGTTTTCAGACTCCTTCCCCACCAGCAGAAGCAAGAGAGGTGGCTCCAGCCACCTCAGCGACCATGGGAAGGCTCTTGGTGCTGATCTGGTCTTGGTCATCTTCTCCACAGAGCTCCATGGCTACTGAGCTCTTCCTGTCCTCTGCCTCCAGCACAGGAACGCCCATCGTTTCACAAGCCGGTACAGCACTGAGTACTGCTGTAAGCCTCCCCTAGGGGGTAGCACCAGGTCTTCCCAGCGTGCAAACAGACCTTCTCTTGCATCTGATGGGCGGCATAATTGTAGATAAAAAGAGTGGCCTGTGGCAAGTTTCAAGTGGAGCTGTTTTTGTCTTGACTGTATATGGACAACTGTGCAAACTTCAAAGGAAGCAGCCTGGCCAGTTCCACTCTCTTCTCTGACTTCAGAAGTCATGTCAGTCATGACTGACCAGGTGTGTCAGTCATGTTGGCACCGACTGCATAGCTAACAGCTGGTTGTGCCAGAGGCATGACATCAGGTATTGTGAGGTCAAGGCTGCTGTATGTGATGTCCAGAGCAACCATTTGCACACTGTTGTGCCTATCGATAACTCTGCCTTTGCCGATCTGGTTAAAGTTGCTCTCAAACGAGGGAATGTGCTTAAACATGGGGAACTTGCCCTTGTACAGCTACCACTGCAGCTTCCCTGTGGGGCCGAGGAACACATACAGCACATGGCTGCTCTGGGTGCTGCCCTCCGAGAGTATCCTGCTGCTACTCGTGTCTGTCTTTCATTATGACCACTGTACGTCCTCTTCGGAACCTCCCCCTTGGTCTGAACCACAGCCCCTCACAGGTCACTTTTACTCTTTGCTGTCCACCTGCAGCCATCACACACAGCACTGTGTCTTCATCCCCACAGCCACCACCCTCAAGGGAAGGAACAGCTACCCCATCCGGGGGCAGGGGGTACGAGGTGCACATGCACAGTCCTAAAATATTTCCACACTGTTATCTTAAAGTGACTATCTAAAACGAAGAACTACTGAGGAACAATCAAATTCTTAAGTGACTGATAGTAAATAAATATGTAATTTTTGCATATCAAACAGAAGTATATTCTGAGAAAAAAACCCTCTGATTAATGACCTGAAATTCCTGAATTTCCCAAGACAAAGCAGGGTCCAAATGACACTTACTTTATGTCGGGCCCAATGAGAGAATGTCTTCTCAACATGGCTCGTGCCTGGGCACTGGTCAAATTGATGGTAGATTCTTCATTAATAGACAAGATGCAGTCCCCAACGGCAATCCTGCCATCTCGACTAATGGCACCTCCGTGAATAATGCTTCGAACAATCATTCCCAAGCCATCTTTATTAGCACTTACTGTCATCCCTATGGCAATGGAGGAAAAGAGATATGAATTAACTTTGCGACTTTCAAATTCATCTTATTTTGAAAGCCACATAGTCCCTATGAATTAGAAGTAACTTTTTCTTTATCCTCCCCCTAGGATATTTTATTACTGATTTTAGAGAGAGGAATGGAAGTGGGGCTGAGACAGACAGAGAGAGAGAGACAGGGATGTCTCTAACTGGGTATGTGCCCTAACTGGGTATGTGCCCTAACTGGGAATGGAACATGCAGCCTTTTGGTGTATGCGACAAAGCTCCTGCCTCCTGAGCAACTGGCCAGGCCAGGGCTAAGCCAATAATAAACAATGGAAATGAAAGAAAAATTTTCTAACAAAAATATTTTAAAGTATTTTTTAAAGTGTGATATTGTGTCTAGACACAGACACTCCCTGTTGAATATATTAGAGATTAAACAGGTCCACAGGGCAGTGAATGCACCTTAGGCTCCTTGATGTGTCACCCCCTCCACAGAAAGCGCTGCCCGGGAGACTGTTTTGACAATATCAAATGAATTTTATAATAGGAGTTCATCTCGCCCAGGCTGGTGTGGCTCAGTGGATTGACTGCCCACCTGTGAACCAAGAGGAGTTCACCTCTTACATGTAAAGAATAAAGAACAGGACCACGGATGGAAAATTAGTTCAATAAATTGAGAAACTGTGTATTACTACATTATTCCCAAATCACATGATCATTCAGTATTCACTTATTATGTCCTTACTATGTGCCAAGTACTATGCTGGTGGCTGGAGATAAAAAGGCATAACACAGAATTACTAATCTCAAGAAGCGTGTATTAAAGTCTTACCCTAAGTGCCTATCACAGTGCCTGAATTTATAGTAGTCTGTTGAACAAAACTGTTGTGAACTTAATTCTTCTCTATTCCCATTTTTTCTTCAAATCTGAATCTGAATTTCTATAATCTCCAGATTTGGATGTTTAAGTGCCCTCCTGACATGTTCCCTGGATGAATAATAGGAAATAAAACCTTAGTATGTGTAAAGTCGAATTTCCAAGTCTCTACCTCCCCTTATTTCTCCATTTGTCTTCCCCCTTTCGGTGCCGACGCCACAATACTGCTCGTCATTACTCGAGGCAGGTATGTTGAAGACATCCTTGATGACTACCTCTTTCTCACCTCTTATATTTAGTCTATCCCCAAGCCCTGTTATTTCTATCTCCAAAACTCACCTTGAATCCATATGTCTTCCTCCATTTCCTTGCTAAGCCTATACCGAGCTAGCACTTTTGCCTCACTTTTCAAAACGGCCTCCAATCTGGTCTCCTGGCTTCCACAGCATTCTTCTCACAGCGAATGGGGGGCATTTAGAAGAGACAAGTCACATCATATCCCTCCCTTACTAACAGCCCTCTGATGACCTCCTGTTTTGCTAGTATACAGCATACCTACAATACTCGGCAGTCGGCAGGGCCCCCTCAACACGCGGCCCCCTCGGCCCCTGTGCACCAGCCACTGTGTTCCAGAACTCACCCAGCCTCTCCCCGTTTCAGACTGACGGCCTCTGCCAGTCCCTCCGGCACAGCCAGCGCCTCCCTCTTCAATATCACTTCCTCAGAAAGGCACTCACAACAAACCTCCCCTTAACTAATGTTCCCTTCGTATCCTACCCTCACTCTATTTCTTCAAAAATATAAAAACTTTTTAAGTTATGTTAACGCTTTACATAAAACAATGTTAAATCACTTAAAATCATGTGCTAAAAGTTCCTTTAATTAAACTGGATAAAGAGAGATATAAGGCTATAAGGATACTTATAAAAACTTTTCAGAGGTCAGATTATAAAATCAGATGTACTCAAATCATGGCTCTTACAAGAGGCTCCCAACTGTTTTCAATGTAATTCACAACCTATGCCAGAATGACCTTCCTAAAACACAAATCCCACCACGTCCCTCTTCTGCCCTGAGCTCCCACTGTATGTAGGACTTGGAGCTGGGGGGTGTTGCCACAGAAGTCCTGTGCCCTGCACACGGGCCCGCCCAGCAGCTGTCTCCCACCGAGCCTTCCTTTAACTCCGATTCTCACGTTGCCCACCTTCACTCCCCACTTCATCCACACCAAACAAAATTCAGTAATGCCTCACATTTCTCTTCCTTAGCTCCTGTCGATTGCAGCTTCTCCCAATTCTTCAATTATGTGGTAAAAATCTACTCTTTCAACAACTAAATTGAGTATCTTCTCCTCTTCAAAACCTGTGTAAACTTCACCACACACTCTGAGAGTAGGGAGCACTATTTTCTCTTTTAAGCTTCAATGTTCTGTGTATGAGTGTCTATTATCGTATGTAATGCTTTCAGGACTTTATGTAATAATTAGCTAATTTTCTTAAACTCATAGAACATGAGTTTACATACAGTGGCTAGAATACAGAGAAAAAAAGAATGTTTGATAGTTGAGTAAATACACGAGAATAGGGTTTCTCATATGGGCTTTAAAAACCTGTTTTATGAGTTGGTAAACAAAATGGGTTCTATGGCCAATGAAGTATGAGAAATGCTGTATTCTATAACCTCTTCTTAAAGGTCCACATGCACATCTGAGTATTGTAGACAGTGAGATATAGTACAAACAGAAAACCGTCTCCCTAAATTTATCACATTTCAATCTTTAAATCTGGAACCCACTTATAACTCCTACTTACAGCCTATAGAACTATTTTAAGTTACATGCTTTCAGAAATATTAACAGATGAAATATTTGACATGCTTTCATATAACTATGTCTCACAATTAGTGAATTATAGAAAGTTCTTTAGCTTACATTTTATATAATTTTATTACATGTAATATATAAGAAATAGTATAACTAAGTAGAGATTCTCTGCTGTAATTTTCTATTCAGCTGCTATTGGGAGTACCCACCCACCACCAAATGGAACAAGGTATCAATGTAGAGGGTACTGGTTGGTCACATCACGGGAGGAGCAGACTCTCCGGTGCAGCGCTACCCAGGGTCTTAGACCACACTCCCCATTCAGATCAACTGTTCCAACATACTACTTATCGTCACAGATCGTTAGGAACAGAGCTGAGTCACATGACTGCTTAACTCAAAAAAAAGGAACAAATGTGTTCTGCCTCAATATAGCTTTAGTTATTGTAATTAGGATTTTATTTTTATAGGAAGTGTGCTTTGCCCAACTCTGAAGGTTTTGATTATTAACTAGCTGGAACCTTTTATGGGTAAGAAAGGACAAAAATCCTGCCACCTGGGAAGGACTATTATAACGTGCATTTATATTTCGGTGGTGGCACACCTGGCTGTCTTTTCAGTCTTTCTTTCAGTGAATGAAAGAAATTAAATACAAACTGACTTATGCATAACTGGTAACATTCAAAGAAGCTAATAATTTGCTTTTCCAAAGAATTGAGAACTCCAAATTGCTGACTTTTCATTTTCTAAGAATTCCTTTTCTGATTTTCTGTTTCATACACAAACAATTCGTATATCTTTTACTTGAATGTAAATGAGACTACTGAATACTTTTAAATAATTAAGAGAGTGAGGGATTTAAGCAAGTCCGAACTAAACAATTCTGTTAATCATTTCAGGAAAAATAATGAGCACACCAAAAGAGAAACCATAAAAATTACAGGAACATTTATAACACCTATTTTCTTATCTACAGCCCAAAATATCAAAACCAAGTTCAATTTTTCCTCTTTGCAAGAGGGTTGTTTGGGAAGATCTGTGTGGAAAATAAGGAACTTACCTAGGCTAGAATTGCCTTTTGCTATAATAATGGTCCTCTCGAAAGATTCTTTGGACATATTTTGAAGCATGACACACTCAGCAGCAGAGGCCAGAGAGCTCTGTTGATTTAAGAACTCAGAGCCCTGACGGAGAAAAAAAATAAGTCACATGAAAAGGAAAACTAGACTTTGGAGTATGATTTCAACATCAAACATATTCTCTAACTGACTGTGCCTTATTCAACAAGAATCTAATAACAAAAACAGGTTCATAGGTTGCCTTCTGAACAATCTCCATGGCTCGAGAGTACTAGCTCCACATGGGGAGATTAGCCAGAGTGTGGCACTGTCCTCAACCACATCGTCTCAACAAACTACGTCTTTAACACGTTACCTTTCCAGTTGAATCAGGTAGGAGAGGAGAAGTAAGTTCTGCACTTGATATAACTTCATTTGGGAGGTGAGAATCAGTCCACACTCTCAGGTTTTCACATTCATACTGCTGTTCAATAGCATTTGCAGGTGCATAATCATTTATGGGAAAGCCAGAAACAGGCCGCAGGCTCAAGTCTCCTGAAGGTGGACTCTCATCCTGTCTTTGCAGGAGACTCTGGGTGTACAGTTCTTCCAAGGACATGTGCAGGTCAAGTACTGGATCTGAAGAATTCTCAGTAACATCCTGATTATTAAAGGAAAAAATAAAAAGCTATGACCACAATTACATCAATGTATGATCCTTCCTTAATGAAAGACTATTCACTGGAAAAAAACTCAACGTAATTGTTCAGTACTTAAAAAGCATTAGCAAACATACCAATTCTTCACTTAGGTGATGTGCGTATACCTTTATTTTTATAAATGCTTTTCAATGCACCTCCTGCAATCATACACCTTACGTTCTGCTGAGTTATACTGTAGAATATACGGTATATGACACCATTTAGATACAAAAGTATGCTCTATTCACAAATAAAATCACTCAGTGTTCAATGTACATGGGAAAGCAGTAACTTATATTTCCAAGTCTTACTTAAAGAACAGTTCACTTCCAATGAGCCTGAGTTCCTATGTATCATAAGATCAAAAGCATACAGAGAATGACATTAACTGATTCAGATTAACAAGAACCTTCCAGAGAAAATTACTTTAACATTTATAGGTATTTAGGAAGAGAACAGAAAGCCACACTTCATATTATTGTAGGGAAATTTTTCAGAATATTCTGCAAGACATAACAGAAGAAATACTGAAAATAGATATTATTCTAACCCATTAGAAGACATATGTTCTAACCCAGGCTGTCTCATTAGGAATATGTACATCACAGAACTTCTTTTTGCTTTACATTAATTTCTAAAATTCCCTAAACTCCAAATCCTATAGTTCTACTTGTATAGAAACCCAGGTATCTACTTACAACATACACATTGTATTACTTGTGCTCTGGGCAAGCAGCTGCTCCACACACCGCTGTTGTTGAACAGACACCAATTTTCTCTTTAATTCTGTGACTGATATTTTTAAAGTGTAAGAGTAGTGTGTGACTACATTACCAGTAGAGAAGATTAGAGCCATTCAGATATATAGTTTGTATGCACACTATATTAAAGTCTTCCTTTGCGGCTCCTACTTCTGGTCCTTTCCCCCGTGAAACTAGCTGGCTTCGGTTGTGTGTTTATCGATCACGTATTAAAAATTCATTTGATGTATGTAATTCCAAATGCACACACTCACACATCCGAGCACATATACTTTATTTTTAAACCTAAACTGAACCATACGCTACACAGTAGGCTTTTACTTGCTTTTTTTTGAAGTATCTTTATATAAGAGATCCCCCATGTCAATGAATAAATTCCAACTTCAGTCTTTTTATGGTTACGCAACACTCCTTAAGTATGAAAGACTGCAGTGCAGACTCTGGAGCCAGGCTGCCCCAGTTCAGGTGCTGACTCCACCACCAATTAGTTCTTTGAGCTTTGACAAGTTACTTAAATATACTCTGTGTCTTGGTTCCCTGGTCTATTAACTAGGGAAAATAACAGGACCAGGCTACAGGACGTTTGGAAGGACAGAGAGAGCTAATACCACAAAATACTAAAAACATGCCTAACTTAACAGAAAATGCCCCATAATTGTTAGCCATTGCTGATATTTTTACTCAACATCTTTGTGGACCTGTGAAAATTTATTCAGGATGAACTCCTACAATCAGAGCAGTTGTTCAAATGATATGCACACTTAAAGTGATATGCACACATATATGCCAAACGGTCTACCAAGTTTCTCTCACAAAAAGGGAACATGGGAGCACCTATTAACTAATCTCGACAACTGTAAATAAGCTGGGCAATTTGAGTTGTAGGAAATACATGCATTAGTGTTTTAGGGTTTTAACACATGTGTCCTTGACAAGCAGTGAGGACATGCCATCAGTATGTCCCCTGTGAACACTCTCTTTATATACTTTATCAAAGATTCTCTCTGATGGTATTCACTTATTGTCATCACAGATATATTCTGAATATACAGTCATTGTGATATATACTGAAAATATTTTCCTAGCTTGTTACATCTAAGTCTGCATATGATCTATACATCCAGAAGTTAAATTTTGTATGTAATCAAGAATTATTTATGTGATTTTGTCAATTATTTTGTGATTCTGGGTTTTAGATGTTGTTCAGTAAGTCCTTCCTCTGCACAAAGGAAATGAAATGCTTTCTTAGTATTTTTCTTGCTTTATCATTGCTTTCTTTTCAGATTCCGTTTTAACCCGTCTAGGGTGTGGTGTGAGATACGGGGCTCTCTCTTCATGTGTTCTAAGTGGGTAATCAGTTACCCAACACAATTATACTCCTCTCCCTCAATAAAGTTTTCATCTCTCTGGATTTGACATATTGATGGGACAAAGAAATGAGAAAAGTGGGAACATCAAACAAGCAGAGAACATCTTTAGAATCCTCAGGGAAAAGGGATAGGAAAGCATCATCCTCTATACTCCTAGAACCTAGACAATAACCAGCTAGCCCGACATTGAACTTTGATAACTAGTCCTACTAAAAATAACAGTGTATTTACTAAAGAATTTGGTTAGCTTCTGTATTGTTAAATTAATTATGATAATTAGCAATAAGTCATCTCTCCCACTCCAAAAAAATAAAGGTAACAATAAGAACTACTTTTCATTAGAAGGAGGTCAAACTGCCCTTGTTGGCTGGGGTTTGCTGTAAATCCCGTAACAAATTTCCATGCATTATTCATGAAGGAGTTAACACAGACACAGAAAAGAAAGAGCTAATCAACACAGCAGACAACATAAGCCTACTTAAGAAACATTTCTGGTTGCTGAACAACCAACTGAGTTTTATTTTTAAAAGTCTTACGGTGATTGCGGGGGGGAGAGGGATATAAGGGAATTAAATGGTAATGAAAAAATATAATAAAGATTAAATAAAAAAAGAAAAGCAGCTCTTTCCTCATATATGTCCAAAAATAATAATAATTTCCCATTGCAACCTAGTATCTAAATGAAACGGAGACACCAAAAACCTACCCTAATATGTCCTTCTACTTGATATAGTCTTGTGCTCTGGAGAAAAAAAAGGGGAAAGGTTAAATAAAAATATCAAATTTACTTGAAAATAGGTCTATTTCTTAAATGTAATGAAAAGCTAAGGTTGTCCTTGAACATATCATTTACCCAGGTAATATGTTTACATAGACTAGCTTAATACTTAAACTTTCACTGGACACAACCTGCTTTTCTTCAATAAGCAGCTGACCACAGAAGTCTTATTACTTTTCAAAAATATACTGTAAGTTCCCACACTCTTTCTGAGTTAGGGTCCTATATTGTTTATATACTAACTTTACTGAGCAAAAAGGCAACATCCTTTATACCTTTGAGAGCCTCCATTTTTGTCATTAAGATTTTCACAATCACTCTCATCATCTGACTAGAGTAATTTAATTAGTTTTTTAATACTAACCCTCCCCTGGAAAAATAGACATTTTAAACATGGATGTAAAGCCAGTAATATTTTATGTTATACAATGACAGGTGAAGATTGTTGGATTTGTTATGGGAGAAACTTAGTTCTTGCTGACACAGTAAAGAATTACAGATCAGCAAGCCTATTAGCATGCAAGCAAAATTTATTAGTGCTAAGTTCTAATGGGTAAGCAAAAACAACGGTGGCAAGGGGCCAGATGACCAGCACCGAGGTGGCCACAGCCCCTCCCTGACCCTGCCGGCCAGAGGCCAGCTAGCCAGGGCCCCTCCATGTAGCAAGGAAGGGCCAAGAGACAGGGTCCTTTGTTCTGAGGACTTACATAGTTGGCAGGATGGGGTGAGGAAGTTACTTATGGATACATGAATAAAGGTGGTACCAGCTTTTCCCAGGGGAGACTTGACTGCCCAAACATAGGTATGTGTGGGGGTCTGTTAGCCTGAATCCCTATCTTGCTCTAGACTCCATTTGTTCATTTTGCATACATGACTAGAGTCAGGCAGTTAACGAAAGTCATTTTATGGGCTTTTTCTTTGCTCACTGTAGGCCCTTCTTTTCCCCCTCCAGGCCTTGGAATAAATACATGGTCTCAAGATGTTTCTTTTCCCAGCTAGTGGAGATGACACACAAAGACTTTCAAGGGCTCCTCCCAGTCCCCTACACCATCACAATTTTGCTTGTTGTTCAAAACACCTGGCAGTCTTACTGAATCAGGCTCAGGACTACTGGGTCAATGGGTGAGACATGTTCCTTTGCTGTTAGCCTCCTGTATTAAGTTCTTTTATTAGACTGCAATGCTGAGGGCCCTGCCTTTATTTCCCCTCTGGCCACTCATTCCTAGCTGCTACCATAACAGATTATATATACCTATATCTATCTATATATCTATATATATATCATAGACTCCATTAGCTGTGCTTGGTATACGAGGTACAAAAAGGAGCTTCTCTCTTGACAAACATCAATTTCAACTTTCAATGGAATCAACAGCATTTCCTACAGGTACCAGAGCTCAGAAATGAAGGACGAGCACCAAACTGGTGACCGGCCAACCCTGGAGCCAGTATGAAACCATGAGTGTACCAGGAAGGGTGGGGCCTGCAGGTGAGGATTAGGAGAAAGGGAGGCTCATTACACAGCTATTAAGTCTTTATTGGGCAAATTTTTAAGCCAAAATAGGAAAAAAATAAATGAAAGCATCCTCTTCCCCAAGATATGCTGAGCTTTTAAACAAAAGTCTATAAGCATTTAAGTCCAAAAAGAATTATTTCTGCATTTGTTATGTCTTTGGAGGGAACAAGAGAAAGGGGATAAAAAGATTAATCATACAGTTAAAACCTAATACAGTAAGAAAGGAAAAAAAAAAAAAACACCATTGGCTTTTTGCCTTCAAAATTCACCTTTAAGCCCTGGCTGGTGTAGCTCAGTGGATTGAGCGCGGGCCTGTGAACCAAAGGATTGTGGTTTGATTCCCAGTTCAGGCACATGCCTGGGTTGCAGGCCAGTTCCCAGCAGGGGATGCACAAGAGACAACCATACATTGATATTTCTCTCCCTCTCTCCTTCCCTTACCCTCTAAAGATAAATAAATAAATAAATAATCTTTTAAAAAATGAAATAAAATAAAATTCACCTTTCAATGGCCTGCCTCTATTAATCCAAATGCATGGAAGCAGCTATATTTTTCAGATTTTTGAGTAATGGATATTTCTCTTAAATCCTTAACTGACAGTAATCAAATTAAGCAAACTCCTTTAAAAATAAAAACACCGCACAACAGACTCCTTGATGGGCATATTTTGTACAGAGGAGATCCGTGTGGGGCTGCAGCCCTCTGGGGTCTGAGCTGAGGTCAGGGCCCAGGCTCTGCAATGAGGAAGTCCTCCATTCAAGGTGAGCTCCTGCTCTGGGTGCCCAGTCCCCACAACTTCTTCTAGCATACCTGACCAAAGTGAACAGCCTCACATCAAGGTAAGGAGAAAGGCAAAACGACCTGGCACTACCAGACACAACTTTGGCTACAAGATTATTACATATTTAGTAACGTCAAAAACTTGAGGAATCACTGAAATTGTCACCCTTTATTTCATCCTTTTCCACATCAGTATAGAAGATTCTTAGTTTTACCTAAATATCATCTGCTATACAATCTTATTTTATCAATTAAAAAGTCCTAATGTGAGCTCACTTTTCTTTAAGAAACATGGTCAATTCTAAATTCTATAACAATTTGCCATTCTGTCTTTTTAAAGGTAAATTTCATGAAAAGAAACAGAAAGATGAACGTGTCATCTAACTTTTTATTTATTTACAGACAACTTTCTAGTAAATATGGAGATGCTAAAAGATGCTACAGAAAACAAAAACAAAATCTAAAAAAACAGAGATTTACTGCATTGTAGGAGCAGTCCTACTTTCAAAAAAAAAAAACTAAAAGCACACAAGAGTTTCACCATTTGATTTAAAGCACCCTCATTAATGTCTTCTTTGTTGTTTTGTAGTTTAAATATTTCAGTTGATAAGCCAGCTTGCCAAAATTTGCTTCATAAAAAGTAAACTCCCTGGGAATTAAAAAAAGAAAAAGAAAGAAAGGAGGCAAACAGACTGCAGTAAGCCAATATGTTGTGTTGCATACAGCCAGCATTTGCCCTGTAAAATATATGCACTTCTCAGTATGCAGATTGCGTGATACCTTTAAGTAACAATTACGAAGTTAAACAATGCAATCTGTCCCACTGGCAAGAACGGTGCTGTGCTGTGGATTAGGAGATTCCATTAGGAGATGAACTCAGCTTCCAGCCCCGAGGCAAGGAAAGACTGAACCCGGTCCAGACAGGATGCAGTCAGAGAGGCAGTCTCAGGTGTGCGGGAGAGGAGCAGCTGCTCCCTTCGAGATTGTACCTAGTAAACTAATTCAAAAAGATTGCCCAGCATCCTTGGCAAGGATAGCAGGTGTACCTTAAACATAAAAGAAAATCCTTGAATGTTCTGGCCAAAGAAAAAAACTTGTTAATTCAGGAAATGAGGAAATTTGTGCTAGACCTATGAAAATTCAACTTTCCAACTCATTCAAATTCCCTTCTCATTGAATTTATGTGGAAAACACATATTTCATACATTTAAGAAAGAATTACTGGCCCGTCTTTTATCTTAATTTTTATTGTTATCTGTGGGATACTTCCAATATAGAAAAATAAAGAAAATATTTTTGCTCAGATTTATAGATATTAACATTTTGACATACTTTCTTCAATCTCTTCCCAGTTAAAATGATACAATGTATTAAGCTACATTCCCATGCTTCCTTTTTTTTCTCTAAGAATAACTTCTTCCCTGAGGTTGAAAAGTAACATTGCCTCAGAGTTTTAGTTTTTTAAGTACATACACATACTCATATAAATACACTGAACTGCTTGTATAGCAAAAATATAAACAACACCAACAGCTCAGTAGAAAGATGAGCAGCCCATTAAGAAACAGTCAAAAGGTATGAAGAGGCCACTGAGGGAGTGAGACCCAAATGGCCGGTGGGTTAAAAAGGGGTTCAGCCTCACTAGTAGTAATCAGGAGCCCCAATTTAAATAATAAGACACCATTTCACACCCAAAAGACTGACCAAGTTTTAAAATATTACTTATTAAACATTATACGGCACATCACCAGGAAAACAGAGTTGGAGCATTTATGCCCATAATCTATTTTCTAAAATGCAAACATCACGGGTATGACAAAAAGTAAGTAACTTAATTCTTCATTCACATCCCATGACTTAAATATACTTTGCTGTTCAGGATGATTTTTATATATTCTTTGGCATCATTTTATATAAAAACATATGACAGCATTAAGTTTAATTTAGCTAGTAAATATTAAGTTAATGCAAAAATATTTTACTGTCCAACTTTTTGTGAAAGTCAGTTTTAAAACCAATAAGAAAATAATTGTAATTTTTACAAAGTAGACCAGTTAAAAATGCGATTTGAGCAATACACCCCATGGTTGTTTTTGTAACATGAAATTCTAATCAGAGCTTTGAACCATTGTGTCTATCAATCTGCATTCAGACCACAGAACTAAATAGCCCCACATGAGTCTAAGAGTTACCCAAAGGAAACTGCATTTTAACCTGATAATGAACCCATGACTTGAGAAACATGATGTCTCCGACATGCTACTCCTATAGCTCAACTCCCCCTAAACAATGATCTCTGGAAAATCACACACAAGTTTCTCCCACAGATGAGATAACATTTCCTTCGTACCTTGGGGGGAGAAGATGGAAGGGAGGGACTATAGTTCAGGCCATCACTACAAGCGCTGCCATGCAGAGATAAAATAGAGGCTGGAGTAGAGTAGATACTGTCATTATCAGGAGAGTACTGAGACTCAAATGCAGACTCATTTGCTAGGTCAGCATCATTTGTGTCCACCTAGGAATAAAAGCAATAACATCAGTTGAAAATTCTATCCTATTACATATATGACAAAGTTTTCACTTGAGACTACCAGGCATACTGAAATCATTCCTTATCTATGCTGTTTTCTACATAACCTCTCCACCCTCTTCACCACATCAGAAACTGACTAATGCAAACAGAAGAGGGATGAACTGCCCACCATCTGCAAGGGATGTTTGCTTGAAGGTTATTTTATTCCATCAATAAAGGTCTAAAGGTAACCATTAATAAAGGACCTGGATCAATTCTAAGTTTGAACCGTTCCATAAATTAAGAAAAACATTGCTTTTTTTCTAGTTCATATTATTTTTAAATAATACCTGCCCAACTCCTAGAATTTTGTAGCAGAATAAATGAGGTCATCACTTTCCTATTCAACCAAAATAAACTTCTTCAATAGCACTGCTAGGTAATAACCTATTTCTAAATCTCATTAAAAACATATTTTTAAATTATCTTTAACTGGATTTAAAAGCTAGTCAAGTTTGCAGACTTGGAACTTGATGGTGATCATCAGAAACTAAAGAGAAAATCTGTCATTTCATGCTGAAATCACAGTAACAAACAAGGTGCTCAGGTATGATCTAGGTATGGTAAAACTGTGTTATAAATTGCTACTGTTTGACAAACCACATAGAGTGTGGTAGAGAATTTCACTATGCCTTATCTAAAAATCCTATGACCATCTCCTGCGGAAAACCAAATGAAAGAATCAAGACATGATAAGCTTGAAGTTGTTCTTGTAATTCACTCACTGTTACAGCTTAGAATGGGTAGAACAGACATAAATATTACCCTTCTCCAATATTACCAATATTTTCTGTTTTACTGGTAAAATCTCATACATTCTCCTTCTTTGTGATTTCAACTCACACATTTAGCCAGGAAAAGTTACAGGCATTATAACATTATACCAGGTCACATTCTTGCATAAACATGATAAGAAAACAGATGGGCCATTTCAAAATGAACTTCTCTAATAATACAGGGTCCGGCACAAATAACACCCCTTTTTTAATTAGAAAATCGTAAGCATGTAATTCTATAACATAACAATACCACACTCAAGCACACCATATGACATTTTAGGTGAAATATTCAAACTGCTGTCCATCTCGTGAGAGACATTCGCATACCCTACCAACCACACTCAAATGAGCCTTCCTTCTGCCGGACTCCGTGTATTCCAATACATGTTCAAATTCACTAGCGAGTAACTGTGGGGAGATTTATCTTTTATGTACGTACATTACGTACAACAATCTAAACAGAAAATATTTAACATCTGTTATCTACATAGATAATATTAACTAAGCCTCAGATCATGGATTACAATAGAAAAATACTTGTTTTAAGTAACATTAAAGAAAAATATCTCAAAACAGTTTGTATATCTTTCATTGATTACCCAGAATCTTAAAGGAGATCCCAACAATCAATTCATTTAATTATTGTAGAGATAAAAATACCACAGTCCAGAGAAGATGAATGAACAATGTGAGATTATATAGTTAGTTAGAGAGAAAACCAAGGACACATACTACCATACGGTGTTGAACTCACGGAAAGTGAGACTACTCTTCTTTTTGATTGGTAGTCAACTAAAGAGATTCAAGAAAGCCATGACAATTTAATGAAAAAAAGTTATTTCTCAGGGCCCTTTTAGACAATGGTGTATCTATGACCTGCGATATTTCAAAAAGAATTTTCTATGGCTGGCTACTACTGAATACATTTAAACCACAGTACTTAAATGTAGTCCATGGAATTCTAAACTATGTATTTGTTAACATAACATTAACCTAATGCCCATGAAGACCTAATACCTGATTAAAAGGTAGACAAAATGCTGATTTCTGGCTACATACTGAAACAATTAAAAGGATGTCTAGAAATACTCAAGTATACAATTAGAGCAAATAAGTGCTCTGATAAACTTTTGGTATGATGTAAAGATTAATTCTACTCGTTGACATAATGCCTTGCTAAATAAATTGTCCTCACAATTTCAACAAATAGTTTTCACATATGATTTGTTTTTATTCCCATTTTCAATTATTAGAACCACTGGAGTTGATGAAAAAATGTTTAGTTTTCTAAAATATAATGAACAAAGAATATAATAAGATTTTAGAATATTTTGAAAAGCAAAAATAATACATAAGAGTTATGAAAGAAAGCTTGATAAGTCATGGCCACTAACCAGAGCCAGGTCAGCCCTGAAGAGGGCTTTGTCAGCAAGCCCTTCCTCCTCGCAGGAGTGTGGGGGGTAGAGAAAGGAATCCTCCTTAGCAGAAACATAACCTTCTTCTGGTGAGAGCTGCAGGGAGAATGAAACTCAGTGTTGGAGGATGAAATCATGAAAAAGAAAGAGAGGGGAGAGGGAGACAGGAGAAACAGAAGAGAAGAAGAAAATATGGGAAAGTTTTCAAATGATACCACATGACTTTAACATAGAATGATGAGCATAAAATATGATAAATATTCATATTCAACAATTTTGTTAAGACCCAATGAGGATACTTATTGCAATACCAACATCACCTGTTAGAGGAGAATCCCTTTCAACTAATTTGTTCATGCTTCTCATGTAAGATTATCAAAATTAACAATTTTCTGTATTAAAGTAATCTGTTCAATTTTTTACCTGGCAAATATTCTGGCTAAATAAGGCAACTTTTATGTACTAAAACATAAAAGAATTGCTGAAGAATCAAAATATTAAAAAGAATCAACTTGTGGCCTCCCTTACTAGAATGTTATTTTAAGGAACATAATTTTACTTGACAAGGAAGTTAGTGAATCCTACCATGAAGTCTCTTAATTTAGAAAGGTTTTTAAAAAGCAAAAAATAAAAAACAAAATACTATATTCATGCCATCTACTTAAATTGCATCCTGAGCTATTACATTGTAACCCTGATCACACTAACAGGAAACCTAACATTCCTGTTCCAGCCTCAAATGAAAGAAGCCACCGTGCTTAGATAACTGCCATGCCTGTAGCATCACCCTGCTTAACCAATACATGCAGAAGTATTTTAGGAAAATAACTGGTTCTCTTCTTTTTTACATAAGCTAAGAGTAAACCTCACCTTATATAAAAGATATTTATCACATTAATGCAATGCATACTGCATTTGAAATAGCGAACATTCTCATAAGAAAAATTTATTTTAGAAATAGCTAAGACAAGAAAATGTCTGTTTCTGTACAACTAGCATAGTTTCTCCTAAGGGCAGTAAAAAACGTGTGTTGAATCATGTTCACCATTGTTCTTTGTCTAACAGAAATACCAGAACCAAATGTATGGTTAAATTTACTACACAGGGTGGAGCAAAAGTAGGGTTACAGTCATGCGTACGCAAAACACAAACGTTTATTCTTATATTATGATGTATTAATTGTTGATTATTTTCCACACGAAAGTTATAAACCTATTTTCCCCACCCTGTGTATGTAGAGTCCCATAGTGACCTGCCTTCATTCTTATATTCCTCTTTGTATGAATCTTTTGTTCTGATTTCTTCAATCCTGATTTGATTTCAGGTTAGTTAGACGAACCTATTTTCCTTCTTCCCTCCCTTTCTCCCTCTTTCAGTTTTCATAAATATATTTTCATAGGTTACTAATTCTTTGTGGAGTAGAAAGTGAAGAATAAAAAGATTAATTAACATTTAAAACACAGGGGTCCAGCCCTGGCTGGTGTGGCTCAGTGCATTGAGCATGGGCCTGCGCACCCAAGGGTCACTGGTTTAATACCAGTCAGAGCACATGCCTGGGTTGCAGGCCAGGTTCCCAGTAGGGGGAGTGTGAGAGGCAACCACACATTGATGTTTCTCTCCCTCTCTTTCTCCTTCCCTTCCCCTCTATCTAAAAGTAAATAAATAAAACCTTAAATAAAATACAGGGTCCAGCAGAAGTAACGCCGGCTTCAGTGTGGTTGGTAGGGTAATAATATGAGTGTAATAATTTATAGTTTTAATTTGAACATTTCACTTAAAATGCTATATGTTATGCTTGAGTGTGATATTGTTATGTTACAGAATTACATGCTTATGATTTTGTAATAAAAGATTTTTTTAATGAAAAAGGGGCGTTATTTGTGCCGGACCCAGTATATTGACAAAGCTTACTGTTTGAACAACTCCTTTCACAAAGACAACACATTTTTATTAGATATTTATGCAAATATGTCCATATGTTTGTGTCTTCTTAAGAGAGGGTATATTTGCCCTTTCACTTAAAAATATATTTATAAGCTAAAATAGTTTCACAAAGACAGTGTCTCCAATATTTTACCTCAGTTCAGTCCTAAGTGCTATGTTGCAATCACTATACCTAATGAACATATTGACATGTAGTCTGTCATTAGCTATTTTTACTGTTGCAGTAATTAATGACATGAGGGCTATAACCCCCCGGGGGAGAGAGAGTCACAAGCTGATGAACCCATTTTGGAAAGTTCAATTTCTTGCTTTGCGGTAACTGGATTAAAAAATGTGTTGAAATCAACAGAATGTAGGACCTGAAGCCACTTTACAGAGAGTCTACTTCATTCCACCCTAATTAAATATTCCTCATCAAATTAATAGTTGTTGATGCTATTAATGTCTCTAATATTCCACTTGGTATAGATATTTTATGGCACATTTCTTTGAAAATATTTCATTCTGCATCATCATGACATTATTATCAACTAAAAAAGGTCAAAAGTGAAGTACAAAACAATGTTGCAAGTTTATTTCTGAACCTCCTGTTTTATTTCAACATTTAAAAACAATCAAAATTAAATCTTTACTCTCTTGGAGCGATAACCATGGTGATAAAAAGTACCAAAAAGTCATGATTCAATCATAAGAACATACGAAACTAAAAGTAAGGCATTTTTTGTTTGCAAACATAAAAAGGAATCAGTAAAATCCGAATCCTTACTGGCAAAGGCTTGGCAACTCCTATTTTCACCATTCCTGACGGTGCACCCTTCAGTGCCTGCACAGCTTCTTCAAGACTGCTGCTTTCCAAGTTAGCATCGTTGACGAACATGAGTCGGTCTCCAGGAAGAAGTCGTCCATCCTTTTCAGCAACACCACCAGGCACCAAAGAACGAATTACGATCACCGTGCTCGTTGGATCAATGGGATCCTGAGAGAAGGGAGAAGAAAAGAGAAGGCAGCCTTATTTTACGCTGAAAATATTTGTACAGGTTGCCCCCCCCCCCCAAGCTGTAATGGATGAGTAACTGTTTCAGGTGTCTATAAAAGAAATTTCATTAATACTTCTAATGAATCATCTGGGCTAAGGGTTACCTCTGTTTTAGAGTTTAGGAAGAGTTCGTCCTAAACAAGAAACCCTCACTTGCCACTATTCCTGCATCAACCTTCCAAATTGTACATATAACTTTGAGAGAATTTTAACTTTTGATAAACTGCCAAATTTTATAACTATCACCTGAGGGTAGACAGATGTCAGATATATTAATTACTACAATCAGCATTTGGTAAGTAGGATATAAGTGTTCTGGAACATCGGTAGAGGGGAGTAAACTGAAAGTGGCAGGGTACGCCATCTGAAATAAGGAAATGTAAAAGGAGGCCGTGTAGAATTTGGTGAGGCACTGTAACATATACAGCAACCTTAGTATCAGCACCAGGCTCCAGAATCAGGCGAACAACAGAACCCCGGGGGAGTCATCGGAGACAGCGTCTGGCTCAGTATTAATTAATGAGGAGCAACAGCTGCGTGCGTCTGACTGTCTGAAGCATCTCCTCAGCTACTCACAGCACAGAACACAACGAGACGTAAAGATGCCGGTTCCACGTGAACAATTTAAGTTCATTTATAAACTTACTAAAAACAGAAATGCTAGATTTTATGATATATCTGATTATACATCTATAATTCACTTCAGACAAAAGCAGAAAGTATGTGATACTTCCTGTCTTATCATTAAATGAACCATCAGTTAACCATATGAACCATCAGTTAAGTGCATGGAATTGCAAATAGTTTGGACATACTCTCAAATGTCAGAAAACGTTTCTATAAAATTCCTAAAATGTACTCTGCATGTTCTTCAAATCTGCAAGAGCTGAAACATAAAAGAACTCAATGAGTGCAATGTTAAAAAGAAATCCTTTATGATAACCAATGAATCACATAAATTACTATTTCGAAAGAGTTACTAGAAGCAAGAAAATATCTTTGATGATTGAAAGATTATCTCCTTTTTCTCTACTACTAACAATGTGTCATTAGTATATATTACCTTCATTACAATCTTTGTTAAAAGTAGGGTACACTTACCTGATAATCTAAAATGCTAAAACCAAGTCCTCTGCTCCCTTTTTCCAGCTCGATGTGCTGCACATCAGCCTCCCACATGGCCAAAGGTCCTTGAACCTTCTGTGCATCCGGACCCACATCAGTCGTCTCCAGCACAGGGTCCTCTGTCTCCGAAGACCCGATGAACTCGCCCAGATCTATATGAGGCTGGCAACAGACCACAGCTCTTATTTCGGAGGCACTAGATTAGCAGATACACATAATACTACAAGAAAAAGGAAGATTCTCAGCCTCTTTCCAGTACAAAATACTCTCAAATAAGAGTAGCAACAGCTTATCAGGAAACCTTTGGGGATTAAGTTCATAATTACTGGAAGCTATTAGACTAGAAGTACTATCTAACTTGTAACAGGAATTAAAAATGTATGGTTCAAAGACCTTATATAAAAATATACAATGATTACATCTCAGCACCATGACTGTGGGTGATTTTTCACTTTTTTCATCAGTGTCTGTAATCAGAGGAAGAAGATAAAGCTATTCTGATATTAAAAAATCACTCTCCCCCTGGCTGGTGTGGCTCAGTGGATTGAGTGCTGGTGTATAAACCAAAGGGTCCCTGGTTCAACCCCCAGGCAAGGTCACATGCCTGGGTTGCCAGTCAGGTCTCCAGGAGAAGGCATGAGAGAGGCAACCACACATGGATGTTTCTTTCCTTCTCTTTCTCACTTCCTTCCCCTCTGTCTAAAAATAAATGAATAATTTTAAAAATAAAAATAAAATAAAATGTAATTCTTATGATAAATAACAATGAAAAAGAAAGGGCTATACATAAAAGCTCTGCACTTTAATGCAAACAAGGATTCTAAGCGTCTGTGTCTTGTGCTCAAGATTATCTCATTAACAAGTCAATGTGCAGAGAGGCAAGACAAACTCTGCAGTTAGCTGGGCTGGGGCTTGAAAGCTGTCCCTGAGATTTCTTATCTTAACTTTAGGTTATCTACTGCTAGTCTTCAGAAAAGCCAATCAGATCCATTTCTTGACCT
Organism: Carollia perspicillata; assembly: GCA_004027735.1. Classification (NCBI taxonomy): domain Eukaryota; kingdom Metazoa; phylum Chordata; class Mammalia; order Chiroptera; family Phyllostomidae; genus Carollia; species Carollia perspicillata. Next base: position 2,801 of record PVKM010000766.1, on the reverse strand, counting down.
TTTGACCTGAATGGAAAAGAATAAGCAAATGGGAAAATGGGAGTTTCTGGATACACAGAGTGTTACCTGATATGCAGCAGCAGAAGTTTAAATTTTTCATATTTTAAAAGTATTGACAGTGTACAAATAAGACATCCACCTGCAGAAATGATGCGTCCACCCAGTACTTAGCCACTCACGAAGCAATAACTGTGTGTCAGGCCCTGAACTCAGTAGGTTATATGTGAGTGATTTTATCACATATAGACTACATATTCACTATCGACATACTTCAATTTTCTCTTCTATAAAGGCAATATGAGTATTGATTCCACAGGAATATTATGAATAAATTATATAAGCCTGTGGTGGGCAATAGCATCTAATATGCCTACATTACCTTATTTAACTTACAGAGTAATGCTCCAAGACAAGCAACATTACTTACATTGCACAGAGGAAAAAATTGAGATTCAGAAAAATGAAGTCAATTGCCCAAGGTCACAGAACTAGTAAGGGCCAAGCCCAATTCAAACCCAGGTCTGTCTGACTCCAAGGTCTATCTTACAAGCCATGGGCAATGTTAGGAAATCAAACACCAAATAAAAGAGAATTAAAAAATATCAAACACCACTTAGGCTTCCCATTATATATTCAGATTAGTCTCATATCCACATTCCCAATACCTTTTCTGCTATTTCAATGTCACATAAGTCCAGGCTATCCAATTCTGAGTGGGTGGCAGGTGGCACAGTTCGGCGACAACACACCATGGTTACCTCTATAGGCAATTCTTTTAAAATATTCACCACATCTTGGTGATTTTCCCCAAGCAAAGTTATGCCATTCACCTGTGGAAAAAGATAAGTTGTCCAAGAAATAACATTTCATAACATCACCATTCTTTTAAAAACAATTTTCCATTAAATAAATATAAATTTTACTATTACCATAGCTCTGCTGTGCTCAGAACTACAGTTAAACTTATAATAAGACTCTCAAAAGCAATTTACAAGCAAGTAGAGTCTTGCTGGGATTGGACCTTCTAAGGCACTTGGACAAATCACTGGCTTCCATCCGTACTTAATCTGCCAGTGTAGCAGTTCGGAAAACCAGAGTTAATAAAAACTTTCCCAAATGATGAAATGAAAAAGAAATTATTTTAAAAACTGACATTTTATACTGTTATTAAGTGAAAAAAATCGAAATGGAAAATGGTGCATAGTGTGTGCTAGCACATTTTTTTAAGTGGGGCAAAAGAATACACTGAAACTTTCTTGTTTATGCATTAAAAGTATCCAGAAGGTTACTCAGAAACAGATGCAAGACTAGTTACCTATTGAAGGCTGATGGGAACTGAGTAAATTGGACAGGAAAGAGGCTTTTACTGTACAGCTTTGCATTCTTTGTGACTTTGAAATATGTAAATGAATATTCTGAAAGTTGACAATATGTTTTTAAAAATTAAAGAATTTTTTGTAGTTTTCTGGACCTAAAACAGAAAAATAAACTCAGCATGAAACTAGGTCTGAAAATCAATGCAAATATGGATTTGAATTTTCTGCTTTGGGTGGAATTTTATTTGTAGATCTCTCTAAAGTACTGTTTAGAGGGGACTTTTATAATAAGAACTTGCTTATTCACCACATGAAGCCTCCCGCAGCCTTTTAAGAGTCTTAGCTGCAGCAGGAGAGGACAATGGCAGAGCTCCTTACTTCCAATAGCTCATCTCCACTGAAAAGCTTCCCACTGTGTCCGACAGGACCTTCTGGTAGAACAGACCGGATAAAATGGTGTCCCACTGTTGCTTCCAGACTTATCCCCAACCCGCTGTTCTCACTAAACTTGCTCACATGGGCCACCTGAAAGAAGAAAAATCATCACAATTCTAGTATTCTTTCATTTTTTAAATTCTCATGTATGCATTTTATGTTACTTAAAACAAGTCAACTTTCTCACAAAAGATTCATATATCTTTTTTTAATATACATATATTTTATTGATTATGCCATTACAGTTGTCCCATTTCCCCCCCTTCATTCCCCTCCACCCTGCACACCCCCTCCCACCCACACTCCCCCTCTTTAGTTCATGTCCATGTATCATAAGTTCTTTAGCTTCTACATTTCCCACACTACTCTTGCCCTCTCCCTGTCTATTTTCTCCCCACCGTCTATGCTACTTATTCTCTGTACCTTCTCCCCACCCTTTCCTCCCACTACCCTGTTGCTAACCTTCCATGTGACCTCCATTTCTGTGGCTCTGCTCCTGTTTTAGGTGACTGCTTAGTCTGCTTTTGTTTTAGGTGTGGATGTTAATAACTGTGAATTTGCTGCCTTTTACTGTTCATATGTTTATCTTCTTTTTCTTAGGTAAGTCCCTTTAACATTTCATATGATAAAGCCTTGATGATGATGAACTCCTTGAACTTGATCTTTTCTGAGAAGCACTTTATCTGCCCATCCATTCTGAATGAAAGTTGTGCTGGATAGAGCAGTCTTGGATGTAGGTCCTTGTGTTTCATGACTTGGAATACTTCTTTCCAGCCCCTTCTTGCCTGTAAGGTCTCTTTTGTGAAATCAGCTGATAGTCTGATGGGAATTCCTTTGTAGGTAACCATCACCTTATCTCTTGCTGCTTTTAGAATTCACTCCTTCATTTTAATCTTGGCTAATGTAACTATGATGTGCCTTGGTGTGTTCCTCCTTGAATCCAACTTCTTTGGGACTCTCTGAGCTTCCTGGACTTCCTGGAAGTCTATTTCTTTTGCCAGATTGGGGAAGTTCTCCTTTACTATTTGTTCAAATAAGTTTTCCACTTGT